>PVIY010046364.1:0-18504 GCA_004026745.1 Myrmecophaga tridactyla | reverse complement strand
GATCGGTGGAAAGTGTGAGGTGCAGGTCGACGGGAGGGCTGGGGCGCGGGGTGGCACGGGGGGAGGGGGGCGCCGTCTGACCAGGCCCCGCCCCCAGGCGCGGCGGCCCCTCCGGCCCCCTTCCGGCTGCTGTGGCCCATCCTGGGGGGCGCCCTGAGCCTGGTGCTCGTGCTGGGGCTGCTTTCCGGCTTCCTGGTCTGGAGACGGTGCCGCAGGAGAGAGAAGTTCACCAGTGAGTGTGCTCCGCCCCTCCCAGCCCGAGCCCCTGCGCCCCGCGATCTTACCCCGTCTCACCACAGCCCCTCTTTTCTTGCAGCCCCCATCGAGGAGACCGGCGGGGAGGGCTGCCCCGCCGTGGCGTTGATCCAGTGAGAGTTGACACCCCTGCCAGCCCGGGCCGCGCCCGGTCATCATTCATTTCACTCATTCATTCTGGAGCCAGCCCCCACCGCACCCCCCCAATGGGGGAAGGGGCGGCCGACAGGTTGGGAGAGGTGCCACCTCTCCAAGGCCTGAGGCCGGGGGGTCACTGGAGCCTTTTGAGGTGTCTGATGGCCTTGCCTTTGGCTCCAGGACAGAAAAGCTCCATCCTGGCTTACCCAGGACAGCTGACACTAAGGACCTGCAGCATTTGCACACGGGGAGGGAGCGCCCCCATCCCGTACCCTGGGGGGGCCTGGCTGGCTTGAGGGGCACACACAACACTAGGCCCACCCTACGCGGATGTATGAAGCTCCACCACGGGGTCTCAGCCGCGGGCTTAGGGACCTCTGTTCTTGACACTAGGGGCTGGCCCTCTAGGGGGGCTGGCTCTAGGACACTGCCCCCACCAGCCCCCAAGGGAGGGGAGATATTTATTCGGGGGGGGGAAGCGTGTGTGCGGGGGACGATAGAATTTATTAATAAAAGAATCTTTAACTTTAAATGGGTCGGAGTGGAGAGTGGCATGATCCTCGGGCTGGCTCCCGCAGTGGGGGTGAGTCAGCCGGCGCGGGGGCGGGGGCGGGGCTCTGACTCACGCATTCTCAATGCCTGAGCCCTGCCTGCCAGGGGCTGGCCGGCGGGCCCGTTTTCCAGGGATGATCTTGAGAGAAACCCCAGCATCCCGCGTGCCGGCCACCCCCACCCCTCCCCAAAGTCCTGGGCTGCCAGAATGAACCCTTCGTTTCCTCAGTAGTCTTTTATTCAGTTCTCCTGGGCCGGAAATGCCTCCTTCCCAGTGCTCCTGCCCCTCCCAGCCCAGGGCTCCACAGGGCTCAGGGACTGTTCTGGGGGACAATCCTGGTGCCCAGAGGCTTGGCCTGGCCTGGAGGGGGGCAAGCAAGGCTGTTGGTCCTTTCAGGGGGGGAGCACTCAGAACTCCATTCCGTCCCCAGCAGGGGCAGCAGGATAGTGGGGGCTGGGAGTGCCCCCCAACCTCAGCAGCCGCAGAGCTTCAGGAATCAGGTTCCCAGGGTAGCGCCAGAGAAGCAGCTCAGAGCAAGGGCTCCTGAAAGAGGAAGTTACATTGTCAGGGCATGGGGCAGAGGCTGACCTAGAAGAGCCGCCTCCCACCAAGCCCAGGTCCCCAGGGGCTTGTGGCACCTTCCAAGGAGCAGAGACAGACACAGAGATCAGCTAGGAGCTAAAAATAGCAGGATGAGGCAGGGTCTGGAGGTTGGCTCTGAGGACGGGGTTTGATCCTGCAGGAGGGCCGGCCTTTGGGGTTGCCTACCTGAGTGGGGGCAGGGCTGGGGGAAATGTCATGGGGGGGCTGCAGTAGGGGTGGTCATTGTGCAGGCTGAGTCGAGAGAAGTGGGTGGCCATGTTCTCCTCCGACAGGAACTGCTTGCGCAGGGGCTCCCTGGGGAAAGAAGGGGGAGCACGTGGGCTGGGGTACAGGGAGGAGAGGCGGCCTGATGGCCTGAGGAGGCAGAGACCTTGCTGGGAGTGCCTCCCTGACCCAGGACTCACGGCTCCTCCTCCAGGCGCCGCTTGGTGCTCATGGGCATACCTCGGAGAGGGGAGCTGAGAAGAGAAGAGAGCCTGGTGCACCCCATCCTCCCGGCCCCATCTCGAGGAGCGGCCCACCTGAGCCTGCAGCGTCAGCCAGGAGCCCCCAGTCCCATCTCTCCCCAAGTCACTTCCCTCTCCCGGGCCATCCAGCAGGGAAGTCTCGGCCCTGGGTCCCCCAACTCCATCCTCGTCTCAGCTCATGCCCAAGCCCCGCGAGCACCCCCGCCGCGAGTCCTTCAGCAACCCAGCCCTGAGCCCCCAGCCAAAGCCCCGGTGCTCCCAGGCCAGGCCCACCCCGGGCCCCCCCACACACCTGGCATCCAGGCTCCGAGTCTCCCCCGAGGCAGCCCGCAGGTCGCGCCGGGCCCGACCTGGGGGGCCTCGCTCCAGTGGCTGCTGCAGAATCATCGGGGCTCGGGGGTCTCGCGGGCGGGGGGGGGGGCCGACCCTCCGAGGGCGTGGCCCAACGCGAGAGGCGTGGCTTTGGGCGCGCGCAGCGGCGAGGTTCTGCGCAGGCGCGGGTGTCCGGCGGTGCGCGGCTGGAAGGCGGGCCTGCTCGGCCGGTGGGGGAGGGGGTCCGGCGTGGCGAGACTGCGGTGGGCGCCACGCGGTGCCGCGAAGCTTTCCGGCGCTCACCTCGGCTCCTGGGGCTCGGGGCGGTGCGCGGCGGCCGCCTTCGCGCTGAGCGGGTAGAGGTTGGGGCGGTGGGGCGCACCGAGAGCAGCCGCTCACGGGCACATCCGGTCTCGGGAGGCCGCGTAGCGCACGAGGTGCTCTGGGACTTGTAGTCTTCGAGATGGAGCGGGCTGCGCCGCACGTGGTGCCGCTCGGTCAGGTGAGGCGGGCGCGGGGCCTCCTGGGGTTTGTAGTCTAGGCCTGATTCGGACGGGGCGGGCGAGGAATCGCGTCCTGAACGCCCGTGTGCGTGGGCTGTTTGTAGGACTGGAATTCGCACCCGGGGGTTCGGGCGGAAGAGGAACCTGTTAGTGCTGTGGAGGGGCGTGTGGAGGTGGCGCAGCTAGCATGGCAGTCATGTTTGGGGGGCGAGTTAGAAGTCGCTGTGTTATTATACTGCTGCATCTCAGGTTATTTCCCTGGAACCAGAAAATAACTGCCACAATCCGTTAGTTAATGATGGGTGTATGGAGGTCATTTATTGCTTAGTGTAGCTAAGATATAATGCTGTGAGTTAATATACGTAAAGTCTTTGCATAATACCCAGTACCCAGGTTGCTCTCACTAATATCATTTACCTGATATCTTGCAGTTTGTTGTCTGGTCATCTAGATGTTGAGATATCCCTAAATGCCTTTAATCTTCTACAGAACTCCCTAGTCTTTTTGTAGTAATTAATATTTGAGAGGTGGGCAGGCAACGGTGGCTCAGTAGCAAGTTCTCGCCTGCCATGCCGGAGACCCGGGTTCGATTCCCAGTGCCTGCCCATGCAAAAAAAAAAAAAAAATTGAGAGGTACCTTTCACTGTGGTGTGAATTCATCAACATTGTATTTTTTTTATTGCATTAGTGAATAGATGTTGAATTTACTTCCCATTGTGATCAAAGGATGCTTTTATTTCAGAAAACTATTAAAAAGGAATTCCTAAGCAAGCTTATTCTCTTTAGTGACCCCTTTAAACAAAGATCAGACAAAAAACCCTTCTTTCGAAATCATTTTTTCATCAATGTGATATGCATATGTATATGTGTGTAACTAAATTATCACTCAACTATATAAAAAAATTATTTCTAACCAAAAAAAAAAGAAGTCGGTGTGTTTTTCTGTGGTGGTAACATCCCCTTTTAAGCACTTTCTGCATGGCAGAGTCTTATATACGTCAGCTCCTCTTATCGTGACAAAACCTCCCATGAGTCCCATTTGACACTTTTGTGGAAATCCAGAGGAGAGAGAGGCTGGGGCGTGCTCAGGGTCCCGCTAGGCTGCACACCTGACCCTTCCTAACTCACCTCTTGGAGCTGGCCTCGGGGCCCTCTGGGCAGGTGCCCTCTTGGTGGGCTGGGTCACAGGAGGGCTGAGAAGCGTGGGTAGGGGGCTGCTGGGCTGGTGGAGGTCCCAGAGGGCCTCAGCCAGCTTTTGCCCACAGGTGGAAGTGTTTCAGGCCCTGCAGCGACTCCACATGACCATCTTCTCCCAAAGTGTCTCGCCCTGTGGGAAGTTCCTGGCGGCTGGCAACAATTACGGGCAGATTGCCATCTTCAGGTACCCACAACCCCTGTACCCCAGCACCTGTTCGCCCTGGCACGTGGCCTTTCTGGGATGGTTCCCCACACCTCTGGCTCCCTGGGTTCCCTCCCCTCTTCCCTTCAGCTTGTCGGCTGCTTTGAGCTCAGAAGCTAAAGAGGAAAGTAAGAAGCCAGTGGTGACCTTCCAAGGTGGGTGCAACTACTGGGTCTGGATTTGGGGACTCCAGGGTGGAGGGGGGTGGCAGGATAGGGTCACTGAGGTTTTGCATCTCCCTCTAGCCCATGATGGGCCCATCTACAGCATGGTCTCCACCGATCGACATCTGCTCAGTGCTGGGGATGGGGAGGTAAAGGCCTGGTTTTGGGCCGAGATCCTCAAAAAGGTGAGTATGAGGCTGGGGAAGGGCTGGGGTGACCAACCCCAGAGAGGGTCTCTTAGGTCATCTGGTGTTTTCCCGCCATAAAGGGCTGCAAGGAGCTGTGGCATCGTCAGCCCCCCTACAGGTGAGCCAGGTCAATGGGGCGGGGGTGAGTGCGGGCACGAAGGTACCGCCTGTCAGAGGTGACCTGCTTTTCCTCTCCCAGGACCAGCCTGGAGGTGCCCGAGATCAATGCGTTGCTGCTTGTCCCCAAGGTCTGATGCCCTTGAGCCCGCTCTGACCCCCCCCCCCACCCTGTTCTTGGCCCCAGCTTTGATCCTTTGGCCTATCTCTGCCCTGACTTGTGATTGGCTTCCTGCCCCACCCTGCCTTCCTCTGCAGGAGAATTCCCTCATCTTGGCTGGGGGAGACTGCCAGCTGCACACTATGGACCTTGAAACCGGGACTTTCACGGTAAGCTGGCCTCTGGGTGGGGGGGGGATGCGCGGGGGGCCTCTTCCCAGGCCTGCCCTGACATGGTCGTCTCCGGGCAGCGGGCCCTCCGGGGCCACACAGACTACATCCACTGCCTGGCGCTACGAGAGAGGAGCCCCGAGGTGCTGTCGGGTGGCGAGGATGGGGCTGTGCGGCTTTGGGGTAAGGAGGTGGCTGGGTGGAGGGAGAGATGGGGGTGCGCTGGGGCGAGGACGGCGCCTGTCACCGTTCTCTCTGCGTAGACCTCCGCGTGCCCAAGGAGGTGCAGACCATCGAGGTGTACAAGCACGAGGTGAGGGCACGTGTCCCGCGCCCCCCCACCCTCCCTGCCCCCAGGCACCCCCTTGGTCTTCACCCCCTCACCCCCCTCCTTCCCAGGAGTGTGCCAGACCCCACAACGGGCGCTGGATCGGGTGCCTGGCCACCGACTCCGACTGGATGGTGAGCGGGGCCCAGTGCAGCATCGGGTGGGGGGGCGGCTGTGGGCCCCGCCTGCTGAGGGGCCGGGGCTCACAGGGGCCGGGGACCCCGCCTGTGTGCCCAGGTCTGTGGAGGGGGCCCAGCCCTCACCCTCTGGCACCTCCGATCCTCCACGCCCACCACCATCTTTCCCATGCGGGCGCCCCAGAAGTACGTCACCTTCTACCAAGACCTGGTGAGATCCTCTGTCTTGCTTCTGCCACCCCCGCCCGGTGCCCCTCTCCTGCCCTGAGCCCCAGGCCCCCTCCCTGCCCTGCACAGATTCTGTCGGTGGGCCAGGGTCCCTGCGTCAACCAGTGGCAGCTGAGCGGGGAGCTCAAGGCTCAGGTCCCCGGCTCCTCTCCTGGGCTGCTTAGCCTCAGCCTCAACCAGCAGCCGGCGGCCCCAGAATGCAAGGTGGGTGCAGACCTTGGCCTGTGGGGACCCTGGGAGGCGGGGGTGGGGGTGGGGGGCTGCGGCCGGGCCAGTCACGCCCCTCCTGTCTACAGGTCCTGACGGCAGCAGGCAGCAGTTGCCGAGTGGACGTGTTCACCAACCTGGGGTACCGAGCCTTCTCTTTAGCCTTCTGACCCCGCCATACCCCCATCCCAGGGCTTTGCAGCGGTTTTATTTTATTTTATTTTTTTTACAAATAAACATTCAGGCTTTTCTTCCGTGTGCATTCTTCCCAAGGATGGAGGCCAGGTTGGTGTAGCGACTTATATATTACTCTCTTGGATTTGGAGACATAAATACCCCACCCCGTTCCCACCCTGCAGCGTGCCAGGGCCTGGGGCCTGGTACTTAGAAAAGATAAGGGTGTAGATTCGCCCTGCAGACAGCGCTGCCCCACCTGTCCCACCACCGACCGCGCACCCTGACCCCACAGCCGGCCCCTGCTCCCCAGTGGCCCCTGCCCGGCCCTCCGAGGCGCGGAGGGCGCAGCCGCCCTCGGAAGGCGATCTGGGCTCTGGGGCTCCGTCGGCCAGAAGACGAAACTGAGCCCCGCCCGGCCCTCAGGTCCTTCGGCTTCGGAAGAGGTTGCTGAGGAAGCCGCCGGCAGGCCCGGGGCCCAGGCGCAGCGAGAAGCGGGGGCCGGCGCGGCGCGGGGGGGCCCCGGGGGCGCTCAGCTCCTTCTGCCGCTGCGAGCGCAGCTGCTGCCCGATCACCACCTGCATGTCGTCCTGCAGGGTTGGGGCCGGGGGCGGGGTCGGGTAAGGACAGGCCCCGCCCCGCCAGGCTCCGCCCCCTCCCGGCCGCCGGCCCCGCCCCTCACCTGCCAGGCCTCCAGCTCCTGCGTCAGCGCCACCTTCTGGCTGATGGCGCGCAGCAGCTCCCGGGACAGGGAGTCCCGCTCCAGCGAGACGCGGCTCAGCTCCAGCGACAGCTCCAGGGCCCTGCAGGCGGGAGGGCGGAGAGCGGGTCCGAACCTGGGCCGGCGAGAGGCTTCTGGGCCCCGGCCGGCGGGGAGGAGGGCGCTGACATCGAGGCCAGGGAGGTAGGAGAGACCCGAGCGTAACACATATCCCGGGTGGGCATCGGGCCCAGGACGGCCGGAGTGGGAGGCTGTGCCCCGGGGAGCGCGGTGCAGGGAGGCAGCCGAGGCTCACTTGTTCACAGCCTCGTCCCGGTCCGCTAGGGCGCCGCCCAGGGCTGCCTCGGGGTCCTGCGCCCGCAGCTCCTTCTGCTTCCGCAGCTCCTCCCGCAGGAACCGCAGCTCTGTCTTCTGCAGCGCGCTCTGCGGGGAATGGGGGACGGAGAGGGCGGTGGGCTCCCGTCCTCGGCGCCCTGACCCTGCCGGCACCCCGCCTGCACTGGCAAACACCCCGGGCGGTGCTCCTAGCCCTGTGCTGGAGACTCGCAGATGAGTCCTCTGAACCCCTAGGATGGGACAGGGCTAGTTGGGGTGTCAGAAGCCCTCAGGAGAGGTGCTAGGAGAAGCATCAGGGTGTGGGGGGAGACTAGGAGGGTGCGGTCCCGGAAGTCCTCCTGGAGGAGGCTCTTGAAGCATAACTAAGTTTGTCGCGATGGAACGCGGGCGGGCAGAAGGGACTCCGAGGTCAAAGCCGGGGAGATGAGGATCAGAGGGGCTCTCACCCAGCACCGGCCCCTCCTCACCCCCACCTCATCCTGCAGCCTGGCCACTTCTGCCTCCTTCTCCTCCAGCATCTCCGCCAGGCTCAGGGATGCTCGCTTCTTGGGGGGCTCCAAGCTCTCCTCCTGGGGCGAAAGTTGGATGCCGGGAGCCTCTTGAGTCTTCGGGGACGGGGTCGGCTGTAGGCCGAAAGAATCGGTGTGGGGGTGGGGTGGGGGGGTGAGCCTCGGGGGTCAAGGAGGAGGAGCGGAGCTTGCTCCTCTCCCGGGACCGCGCGAGTTGGGGGCTGGCGGGGGACCAGCTCACCTGGGCACTTCCGCGTCTGTCCTCGTCCTGCTCCTGGTCTCCGTCGAGGCTGTGGGCCAGCTCCGACTGCAGCGAGGCGCCCGACACGTCGGCGTCCTGGAGGCGCGACTCCTCTTCCAGCTCCGAGACGCGCCGCTGCAGCCTCCGCAGAGCGCCCAAGGCCTCCCCGGCTTCGGAGCGCGCGCGTTCCAGCTGTGGACGGGCAGGCAGGCAGACAGACAGACAGACAGACAGCCACACGGGCCGTCAGCTAGGCGCGCGCCGCGCCCGCAATCCCGCGGCCGGCCCACAGGGGGGCGCCGAGCGCCTCAGAAGCCGGACAGCCTCGCGGCCCCGCCCGCTCCCTAAGGGCCGGCGGCCTTGGGTGGCGTACTCGCCCTCAGCAGATGCCCATTTCCTCACCTATAAAGCGGGGCGCGGCCGGGACGCCCGGCTCTAAGGTCTCCCACCCACATCCCCACCCCCAGCGGCCAGGTCACCTGCAGGGCCCCGCGCGCCGCCCCCCGCCGGGTCCACCTGCTCCCTGCTTTCATCCAGCACTTATGCATCCTTTCTTCTGAGCCAGGAGCTGTGCTGAGCTCCCCAAAACCTCACCACGGCCTGAGAGCAAGGTGCCCTGACCATCTTGTGGCACAGATGGGGAAACTGACATTCGGGTGTTCAGTAAGGAAGCCAGAAAGAAGCCAAGGGGCAAATTCCTGCCTTCAGGCCGTGCAGCTTCTTTTCCCTCCCTTTACTGGTCTCCACTGCCCCAGGTCCAGCAGGTCCCATCACTGGGTCTGAGTCCAGCCTCAGTGCCCTCCCACCCCCACCCCTTCAGCCCTGCTGTGACGCATACTAGGAGGTGTAGGGACATGCAAATCCACAAGCCTGCTTCCCCTGCTCCCAACTCTTCCATGGCTCCCACTTGCCCTGGGGCTGAAGGCCACATCTGTGGTCAGGTGCTGGGGCTCCCGGTGACCCAGTTCTGGCATCATCTCCCAGGAGCCAAGCCGGGTGCACCCCCAAACGGCCAGTCACCTCCAGGCTGTGCTCCCGCCGCTCCCTCCGCAGAAGCATCAGCTCCTCGTGGGCGGCCTGCAGCCTGCCCTGGCTCTTCTCGGCCTCCTCACGCAGGCCCCGGATCTGGGCCTCCAGGTCCTGCCGCCGACCCTGCAGCATCTGGTTCTGGGGAAAGGCCTGGCGCTGTTGAGACGGCTTGTGTTGGGCCAGCCCCCGACGGCCCCAGCCCAGCCTCAGCTGGCACTCACCTCCCCCTGCAGACTCTCCAGCCGTGTCTGCAGCTCGGCCCCCGCCAGGGCCTGAGCCTGGTGCTCGCCCCGAAGGGCGTCCAGTTCCCTCTGAAGCTCCTGCTCCGTCCGGGAGGCCTGGGGGTGGGGGGGTGGGGGCGTGAGCCTGCAGCTGGCCCAGGCCTCAACACCAAAGCCAGGGCGCCCACCCCCGCTGGGACCCAGCTGTCTCCCACCACCACCCCTCCCCCCTTGCCCAGGGGGGCCAGGGTCAGGGCCATGCCACCCACCTGGACCAGCTGCTGGCTGAGCCGGAGGTTCTGCTCGCTGAGCTCACCCAGGGCCCGGGCCCTCTCACGCCCACTGTCCCGCTGCTCCGAGCGCTGCTCCCCGAGCTGCGCCCGCAGGGCCTCCACGTCCCCCTCCAGCTCTACTGCCCTGGCCTCCCACTCGGCCCCCCGGGCTGCCAGTCCCCGGCGGAGCTCATGGTTCTCCTGCTGCAGCCTCTGTGGGGACCAGGATAGGGGGTCAGGGACACAGACGGGGGCAGGCTCGGGGGCATTGGGTGGAGAGGCAGGCACCCAAAAAGAGATCCCGAGAGGTGCCAGGGCAGGCAGGCGAGCAAGAGAGAGAGTCAAGCAGCAGGCAGGCAGAGAGGACGAAACTCAGAGACTCAGAGAATGAGAGGAGGGGAGCAGCTGATTGCAAGTTCCGGGCCAGACCAAAGGACCCCGGCAAAGGGGGCAGCGCCCGGTGCCCACCCACCTCTGGCTGCCGCCTGGGCCTCTGAGTCCGTGATCTCAGGCGCCGTTTCTGGCGCCGGAGCCGGGCAGAATTCACCCCGCGGCCCATGGCCTCAGCCAGCCCCTGTGCTCTGGGGCTCTGCAGGCTCAGCCTTTGCCCGGCCTCCTCCGCTCAGCCCCTCTTTCCCAGCTCCTCTGGCCCAGCTACCTCTAATTAACCCCACAGCCCCACCCTGGCCCCATGCCTCTGCCTGCCCTCCCCAAACCTGTCGGACCAGCGGGGGGACGCTCGTGACACACCCATACGTCCAGCATGGAGAGGCAGGTAAGTTGGGGGGCTAGCCCTTGGCCCGCATTCTCTCCAGGCCCCCAAAGTGGGGCGGATCTAGACCCAGGGAACGACTTGCAGGTACTCCTGCCAGGTTCTGTGCTAGCGCTTTACCCGCGCTACCCCAGTGAATCCTCCAAAGGTAGAACTGTTAACAGACCCATTTCACAGATGACAAAACTAAGGCTTGCCTTAGCGAGAGGTGAAATACCTTGCCCACGGACACACAGCGAGTGCAGCAGCGCTTCCAATCCCAGCAGTCAGGGTCTTAACCACATACTGTGGGGGCAACACAGCCCCGGGGTCAAGCCGGCAGGTTCAGGAGCGGATTGTCCTGGCCAGTGCTCAGCTCTGCCGCTGCTGGGTGGTCGGGGCAAGCCCCGCAGTCCTCCAGGCCCCACCCACCCAGCCATCAGCCATCAGCCATGCACCTGTCCGTCCACACAGCCACCCACCCACCCATCCATTATTTCCTTAGCTCCTGCCACGTTTTGGGTCCTAGCTAAGAGTGCTAAGCATCACCACCAAGGTCACTGCCCTCAAGTAGCTTACAGTCCAGAGGGAAGAGACCTGTCAGAGATACGTGGACACCTGCCTGAACCAGGTAATTCCAGGGGAGCAGGAAGGGCTATAAGGCAACTCTGGGAGGTGATAAGGAGGGGCTGGGGGGTGTGCGACTCCTGCTCGAGGAGGTGATGTGTGAGTTGGTTCCTGCAGGACAAGAAGGAGCCATCCAGGACGGATGAGGGTTACAAGCTAAGGGACAGCAGTGCAGGGGCCCCGGGGAACAAGCGTAAGCTACTCAAGGACCCGAAAAGGCCGGAGCAGCAGAAGGGGTGAGATGAAGTCAGGGATGCACCAGGCCAGATTTTTAGGCCACGGAGAGACGTTTCAGTTTCATTCTGAGTGGTAGGGAGCCGTTGGGAGATTCTGGGTGAGGAGCGACATGCTCGGATTTATAATTTTGAGATCCCATGGAGAATGGGCTCTAAGGGGCAAGGATGGAAGAGGTGGGACAGCGAGCTGGTGGCTGGAAGGGAGCTGCTGGGGGCTGTGATCCGCAGGGAGGCTGCAGAGATGATGGGAGGTGGGTGGACCCAGAATCTGGACTAGAAGAGGGATTGAGAGGGTTTGCAGATGCGGGGGGAGGCCAGTGAGAGAGAAATCACAGAGACAGGGCGGCTTGTCCTGAGACAGGGCTGCAGAAGGATGGGTATGGAATCCAAGGTGCCAATTATGTTGAGGTGCCAGTGGGTGGCGTGGCAGAGAGTGTGTACAGTGGGGCCGGATGTGACCCCCCCGGGGTGAAAGGCTGGCTGAGCCTGCACTGGTGGGTGGGGGGAGGGGAGGGGGGGCCGCTCCTTCCCCGCGGGGTGGGTGATAATTAACTGAGATGATGGATGCAAAGCGCCGAGCCCAGCACCACCAAGGGCCGGAGAGCCCTGTAACTGATGCCTGGGGTTTCCCCACACGGCCACCCAGGATCCAGAGAGTGCCAGCTTCTGGCCCAGGCTCCCCCAGCCAGGCAGGTGGGGGGACAGGACCCAGGTCTTGACTTATCCTCAGAGCTACAACCTGGACCACTGGGCCGCTCTGCCTGGCTGTCCTCCCTCACCTGGCCCCCCTCCCCTGCTCACCTGTCCCATCCCTGCTCACCTGTCCCATCCCCGCTCACCTGTCCCATCCTCGCTCACCTGCTGGCCCCCTGCTCATCTCTCCTCCCCTTTCCAGGTTCCCTGCTGCCCTGCCTAGTGGCCCTGGCCTCCCGTCCAGGTCCCCCGCCGGTGGCCAACGCACCTCCTCGCGCTCAGAGTGCTGGGCACTCAGCGTCTCCAGCTGCCGCCGCAGCTCTTCATTGCGCTCCAGCAGCATCTTGCCGAGCTCAGCAGCGAGCAGCAGGTCTTTCTCCTTCTGCTGCAGCTGCAGGGCCAGGTCGTCGGGCTCCTCAGGCCCGGGGCCTCCCCCCAGGAAGGAGTCCCGCCGCTCCAGCACGAAGGGGAAGAAGCCCTCGTCCCCGCTGGGGGAGGCGCCCCCCGAGAGCAGCCCCGACGGGAAGCTCGGCCCATCTGGGGAGCTCATGGTGACTGCAGCGCCTGTGGGGATGGGTCGCTGCAGGACTCCTGGCTCTGCCGCCCACCAGCCCTCTCCCTGCCCACCCAGCCCTCCCAGTCCCGCCGCCAGGGCCTCCCTCGGGCCACAAAAGGTTAACGATCTGGGTCTTGGCCACCAGGCTCCGTTAATGTCCTCGGGGTAAACTGAGGCAGGGAGAAGAAGGAAAGGAGCTGGCTTGCCTTCCACCTCTGCCACACATTCTTTGTTCCCAGGAAACCTTGTCCCAGGGCTCCAGGGCTCCAGGACCCCGGGCTGCCTCTGCACCCCCTCTTCCCAGCACCCATCCTGGCTCGCAGCCCCTCAGAAGCTGGGCTACTAGGGACTCACATTCAGGAAGACTCCAGGCCCTGTTCTCCCAGGAATCCAGGACCCTACCTCTTGGGACCCCTCCCAGGGGTGCCAGCCCCTCCGCTTCCAGAAGCCCCCCAGGACCGGGCCCCCTGCCCTCCCCCCTTCTCCTAGTTGTTCCCTGGCTGTTCCGCCCCCACCCCACGTGTGGCCGACCCAGGCATTGTGGGCCCCAGGTGGCCCTGTCCTGTGGGGCGCAGGCCCCGGTCCGGGGTTTCCCAAGCCCGCGCCCGGCCCATAGCAGGGCAGGGAACAGGTTGGGCCGGGCCGGCTGCGCGGCCACGAGTCCGGTGTCTGTTTACTTCCCGGCCCGCCCCTGGGGACCGGAGCCCGGGGCTCGCGCACAGCCGCCCAGGCCGGGCCGCTCGGGGGCTGGGGAGCTTCCCGCGCGCGGGGCCCCCGGCGCCCCCAACCTCCAGCGCTTCTGAAGCTCCCGCAAGCCCCGCGCGCGCCACACGCGCACACCTGCCCGCGCGCCCCGCCCGGCCCCGGTACCACCCAGGTGTCGCGGTGGCCCCAGCCCAGCCGCGCCCCCCACACAGGCCTGGTCCGGGGGCGTCTCCCCGACGTGGCCCCGCGGGCCCGGACCCCGCTCTGGGGACCCGGCATCTCCCCATCCCCCCCTCCTCTCACCCGGCTCCCGCTGAGCACCTCGATCCGGGCGTCCCGGCCCCCAGCGCCCCGATCCCCAGCCCCAGGCGCCCGAAACCCACCCGCAGCCTCCCTGGCCCCCCGCGCCCCTCGGCTGCCCGGCCCCCGGAGTCCGGCTCCCCACGCACCCCCACCCCCCTGCGGGGGGGCCTCAGCCCGGCCCGGATCCTGCCCGCGGCTGGAGGGACCCCTGCCCCTGGCGCCCCCAGGCTCTCACCCTCCGCCGCCCGCCGGGCTCCCTCCGAGTCCCCGCGGTCCCCGGTCCCCTCTTCCGGAGGCGGCGCCAGGTGCGCGGCCCGCACAGGTGAGAGGGCGGTGCCGCGGGCGGGGCGGGGCGCCCCCTGGTGGCCGGAGCAGCCCGGCAGAGTGGCCGCCACCCGGCTGCCAGACGCGGGGAGTGACCCGCCCGGGCAATAGGGCATCTCGTGCGGGCCGACCCTGAGCAGAGCAAGGCGTCAGCTCCTGCCCCTCCCAGCCGCCCCGGGGGGTAGGAAATCCCCCCAACAAGGACCCGGAAAACCAGCTCTTCGCAGGGCATCTTGTTTACCAACCTTAGACAGGAGCTACCATTATCCCACTCTGCAGATGGGGAGACTGAGGCCCATGGAGGCCATTTCACCTGCCCAGAACCCCACCAACACACCTGGAAAGGGCCCTCCTACTGCCCTCACGGCTCAGCCACGACACAGAGGCTCAGAAAAGTGACCTGTCCACACGACGGCTGGGTCCTGGAGACTGTGACCTGGGTCCCTCAGTCCCTGGGCTGTGAGAGCTGGGCCCCACGCCACAGCCGGGGAGGGGGCTGGGGTTGCAGGCCGGGAGGGGCCCGGACTGGAGCGCCAAGGCCACGGAGACCTGGAGCATGAGGAGGTGAGCAGGTGCATGGAAGGAGAGAAGGACATGGGGAAGCCGGGTGGCTCGGGACCTAGGACCTGGCAGGAAAGGGCTTGGTTCTCATTCACCCTGCCTTCTTGTTGGGGACCCTCCCTACCTCCCTGCGGCCACTCTCCCCCTGCCATCCTTCTCCCTCACCCTGCCACCAGGAGTGGGGGGGTGAGGGGTGGAGAGCTCTGCCTCTCTTCTGGAATAAGTCAGACAGAAGAATATAGAGAACAAAGAACTGCCACCAGGAATTAACAAAGGTTAACGTGTGATCAAATTTGCTGTTGACCTTTTTAATTAATGCCACACCAAGCTTGCTAGTTGCTCAACCTGCCTGCCGTCTTCCCTCCTCCCTCCTCCCCTCCCTCCTCCCCCCAGAGGGAGCAAACCCATCCTGAAGGACCAGGCCCCAGCCCCAGGCGCCTCTAGGCCTCTATGACATGTATAAAGCCTAGAACAATAAGTGCTATTGTTTGGGGCCTTTAAACTCTGTCCATAAAAGATTTCACACGAGTGTGCTTTTCTGCTGTTTTTTCATTTAATCTTTAACAACACCCAGCTCTGCTGAGATACAATTTACAGATAATAAAATGCACCCATTTAAAAAAATATTTTTTATTAATTTTTACATTAAAAAATATGACAAGAAAGAAACACAAACATATGATCATTCTGTTCTACATATATAATCAGTAATTCAGAGTATCATCACACAGTTGCATATTCATCATCATGGTCATTTCTTAGAACATTTGCATCAATTTAGAAAAAGAAATAAAAGGACAACAGAAAAAGAAGATTATACATACCATACCCCTTACCTTTCCCTTTCATTGATCACTAGCATTTGAAACTAAATTTATTTTAACATTTGTTCCCCCTATTATTTATTTGTATTCCATATGTTCTACTCCTCTGTTGACATGGTAGATAAAAGGAGCATCAGACACAAGGTTTTCACACACAGTCACACTGTGAAAGCTATATCATTATTCAATCATCTTCAAGAAACATGGCTACTGGAACACAGCTCTACATTTTCAGGCAGTTCCCTCCAGCCTCTCCATTACATCTTGACTAACAAGGTGATATCTACTTAATGCGTAAGAATAACCTCTAGGATAACCTCTCAACTCTGTTTGGAATCTCTCAGCCATTGGCAGTTTGTCTCATTTCTCTCTTCCCCGTTTTGGTGGAGAAGGTTTTCTCAATCCCTTGATGCTGAGTCTCAGCTCATTCTAGGATTTCTGTCCCACGTTGCCAGGAAGGTCCACACCCCTGGGAGTCATGTCCCACGTAGACAAGGGAAGGGTGGTGAGTTTGCTTGTTGTGTTGGCTGGAGAGAGAGGCCACATCTGAGCAACAAAAGAGGTTCTCTTGGGGGTGACTCTTAGGTTTAATTTTAAGTAGGCTTGACCCATCCCCTATTGCTCAGCCTATAGCTTTGGTTGTCCCCACTGCTTGTGAGAATATCAAGAATTCAACTTGGGGAGGTTGAATTTTCCCCCGTTCTCACCATTCCCCGAAGGGGGCTTTGCAAATACTTTTTAAATTACTGTTCAGATCACTCTGGGATTTATTACGGCATCACTCTGGACAAACCAACAAAATCTCAAGGGTCATAAGCTTTTGAATGCATATCTTGTTATCTGGATCCCATGGAGACATGGGTAGGAGTTTCCCTCTGTCACACACCTAGAAGGGGACCTGGAGGGTGGAGGTGGACCTGGCTGCACAGAAACTGCTGCATAGAAACTACACCACAACTCAGAGGCTTCAGCAACCATTCTTGTCTTGCAGTTTCGAGTGTTGACTGGGCTGTGTAGGGCGGCTCTGGCAGCTGAGATTCCACACGCCTGCGGATGAATGGAGACCAGCCCTTTTCCCTCCAGCGTCCGGGACGGCAACGGGACAGCTGGATCTGCTGAGACTGGTCAGCGCCTCTCTCTCCACGCAGCCCGCCCAGACTTCCTCACAGGACGTCATCACACACTCCTTACCTGGCTTGGCAGCTGGCTTCCCCCAGAGGGAGAGTCTAAGGGGCTGGGCTAGAGCTGCAGGGCTTCTTTTAAAAAATAATAAAAAATAATTTTTTATTGTGAAATATATATACAAGGAAAAGAAAGAAAAAGCAATCATTTTCAAAGTGCACTCAACTGCAGGGCTTTTTTAAAATATAATTTTTTGTTAGAAAAGTTATAGGTTTACAGAAACCTCTTGCAGAAAATAGAGATTTTTTTCACAACACAAGCCCCTCCCGCCCATTACTGACACCTAACATTAGTGCGGTACTTTTGTTCCAATTGATGAAAGAATATTAGTGTAATTGAACTATTAACGATAGTCCAGAGTTTATATTAGAATCACTGTCTGTGTTGTATAGCCCCATGGGCTTTTTTATTTTTATTTCTCTTCTAGGAACATATATACAACCTAACATTTCCCCTTTTAACCACACTCAAATATATAAACAAGACTGAATCGTAAATAACTAATTTATAATTAAGAACTTACACGTTCCAGGAATAAATGCTTTGGGGAGGTCAGCAAGGAAGCAGACCAACAGAATCAGGCAGAAGATTTTTAAACACATTTTCCTCACTTCGTTTGGTGCAAGAATAAAAGAAAATAGCTGTGCATCCAAATTGTTACTATATTCACTTGCTTATTATCAATTTTAATTTAAAATGAATAATAGTTATGGCATCGTTATCCCTCTATAACATTCAAAGGCATCTTAGGAGGAGAAATAGACTAGAATGGTAGGACTGTGGAAGGTTCTAGAATGTTTGGCTATCCCGAGTCACATTCCCATTTCAGAGAAGAGAAAGTTGAGGCACTGGCCCAGGTGCCTTTGCTGCTGGGAATCCTGGGTCCTAGAGCCTCTGCCTGCAGCCCTCCACTCCCGCCTCCTCAAAGCACTCCTCTTGTTACTGTAGCTTCCAGTTATTTACTGCAGGGCTACAAGATTTTGTTGTTTTCACTTTTTTTTTCCTTTTAAAAATTTTTATTGCAGTAGCATATATAGCTCCACTTTTATTGAAGAGTGAATTTTCGTTCCTTTTGCATATTTGAAAGCAAGGTTTTAACTGTTACGTGTAAAGGTATCAGTGGCGCTAAGAATGCGTGGCTCAGCCTTATTTACTTACGTGCAACCTCGATATATTACAAACACCTTCGTTATTGAGAAGGCTTAGCGGCATATATAAGCAAATTTATTAGCAAATAGGACCAATTCATAGATTTCTAAAACAGTTACTATACAGAACCATTCTTTTCATTACTTTTTGAAATATTTTAATTGAGATATCTTCCCCCACCATACAGTCCATCCAAGGATACAATCAGTGGCTCCTGACATCATCACATAGTTGTGTAGTCATCACCATGATCATTTTTAAAACATTTACATCACTCCAGAAAAAGACATAAAAAGGAAAAACCGATACGTCGTATGTGCCTTACCCCTCTTTCATTGACCACTACTATTGCAATTTACCCAATTTCCTTTTACCTCTTACCCACCCCCCTTTTATTTATATAGTTTTTGTTGTAGGGCTTCAGACCCAGCCTTGGAGGTCTCAGAACCATCAATTCCACAGCATTCGCCCAGCGAAGCCATTCCTGCAGCCAGTCCCAATTTAAGGGGAGATTTAGCCCCCATCTCTCAAAGGAAGGGGGTGCAGAGAAGTCGCAGCCCTTTTTCAACTACCACAGAGGTTTTATCACGTAGCTTTACTACATAGCACCAAACTGGGCCCCACTGTGTGTGCACTAATTTACACTCTGCAATAAGGAGTAATAAAGGGTCTGGCTCCCCATTTTTGATGTTCAGGGAGAGCTTTCAAGCTCCACCTCCTTCCCTTCCCTCTTCCCCCATATCCGGACAAGCTGATAAGAAGGCCTGGGTGCTTTCTCTTATGTGCCAGGAGGAAGTGGAAACCACAGAGGAGCTGGCCACTCCGTGTGTGAGTGTGCATGTGTGTGTGTGTGTGTGTGTGTGTCTGTGTGTAGCCCTCACTCCAGCATCAAACGAACGACAACAAAAGCCCCTCCTTGAGCCCTCAAGCCATTTTTTTAAACTTTTTTTATTAATTAAAAAAAATTAACAAACAAAACATTAAGATATCATTCCATTCTACATATACAATCAGTAATTCTTAATATCATCACATAGTTGCATATTCATCATTTCTTAGAACATTTGCATCGATTTAGAAAAAGAAATAAAAAGACAACAGAAAAAGGGGCAGGCCACGGTGGCTCAGCAGGTAAGAATGCTTGCCTGCCATGCCCGAGGA
>PVIY010046363.1:0-18524 GCA_004026745.1 Myrmecophaga tridactyla | reverse complement strand
GATTTGTTATTTTTTGCTGGCGTCTAGGCATTTAATTACCTTAATTAGTTTATTCTGGAGATTGCTTTCACTTCTTTTATCTAGGGTTTTCTTGCTGGATGAATTTGTTGTCTATCTGTTCTTTGACATTCCGTTCAGCTTTATCTGGACCTTTAGCTTAAGTTTTGTTTAACAGAAGAGAATTTTTCAGTTCTTGTTTCTTGCCCTGCTTGTGTGGTGCCTTTTCCCCCCCACACACACTTAGGAGGGTCTACTTATTATAGACTCCAGCCAGGTTTTCCCAGGCCAAACTGGCCTCCTATCAGGAGGAAAGAGTCACCTGCGTCAGTTTTCCCTGAGGGTGATACCCAGCAGGTTGAAAGACTTTCCTGTGAAGTTTCTGGACTCTGTTTTTCTTATCCTGCCCTGTGTGTGGCGCTTGTCTGACTGCAGGTCCCACCAGCATAAGATGATGTGGTACCTTTAACTTTGGCAGACTCTCCCTGCTGGGGGCATGGTGGAGACAGAGGAGAGGTTGTAGGCTGGTTTTAATGGCTTCAAATTACCAAGCCCTGGGGTCTGAATTCCTTGAGGGAGGGATTCCACCTGAGTTGGGCTTCACCCTTCCCCTGGGGAAGGCACAGGCTCCAGACAAGCCCCCAAAAAGAGCTCACTTCTGCCTATGCCTGGGGCAGTTGCAGCCTGAGAAGTCCTGCCGCTGTATCCAGAGACAGTCAAGCCTTTGTAGATACACAGCCACAAAAACCTCTGTTTCCTTCTTTTTTATCCCCCCTTTTCCTGTCAGTCCTGCCCCCTTGGCGCCAGGGCAAAAATGAGCAACCTCTGCTTTGATCAGGTTTACCTAAGCTGGGGGCCTATTTTTAGTAGTCAGAATTTGTTAATTAGTTCCACAATTGGCATTTGATTGTGCCCAGTCCCTGCTACTGGTAAAGTCCTTTCCTTTCCCCTCTGGGAAGCGGCCTGTGGGGGAGGGGCGCTGGCTGCCGCAGCTTTGGGAACTCACAGTTCTGGGGGGTGCTCGCAGCCCGTCCAGCTGGTCCAGACTGGGGTACGCTGTGTGTCTGGTCACTGACGTGGCCCCAGGAGCTGTTCTGTACTGTTTCTGGTTATTTAGTAGTTGTTCTGGAGGACGAACTAAAACGCACACATTGTTAAGCTGCCATCTTGACCCGGAAGTCTGGAACAGCTTTTAAAAAGGGAATTTATTAATTTACAAGTTTATAGTTCTAAGGCCATAAAAACGTCCAAATTAAGGCATCCAGGGAAACATACCCTGACTCAAGGAAGGCCGATATCTGTCACATGGGAAGGCACATGGCTGGCATCTGCTCGTCCTTGTTCCTGGTTCCATTGGTTCCAGCTTCTGATGCCAGTGGTTTCTTCTCTAATCATTTGTGAGCCTCCACTCAGCAGCTCTGGGACACGCTCTGGGTTCTGGCTTGCTTAGCAACTCATGGGAAGGCACATGGCAACTTCTGCTGGGCTCTGCATCTCCAGACATCTGTGTCTCAGCGTCTGCTCTCTCTGTTGGCACTCCAAGCATCTCCAAATGTCTGCATCTCTGTATACTCTTTAACAGCTGTTCTCCAAGTCTGAGCTTCCTCCAACATGTTTCTCCTTTTAAAGGACTCCAGGAAAGTAATCAAGGTCCACCTTGAATGGGTGGAGTCACATCTCCATCCAATCAGAATTTCTACACTAAACAATAGGTCTGTCCCCACAAGATGGGATCAGGATTAAAATATGATTTTTCTGGAGTACATAATAATTTCAAACCAGCACACCTTTTGTTCTTGATGTAGCTAGTTTTTTTTTTTTTTTTGACATGAATGACTGTTGGTTTTTCTCAAATTCCTTTTCTCTAGCTCTTGAGATAGCATAATAATTTTTCTCCTTTCATCTGTTCATAGGGTGAATTACTTTAACTCTGGGTGCTTTCTCCTTTGTGTTAAACCTTGACGTCCAAGGATAAATTCAATGTGACCATGATGAAATATCCTGTAATTTATTGGTGATTCAGTTTGATAACATTTTACTTGTGATTTTTATATCAATGTTAACAGGTGTTATGGCTTTAAATTTTCCTTTTTAAACTGTCCAGAGTAGGGTGTTACATTAAGATTATATTGATCTTATAAAATATGTTGGAAGGAACTCTTTCTTTTTCTAGTCTGTGGAAAAGTTTTGTGAGGCTGGTGTCAATTCATGGAATTTTTGATGGAACTTGTGGTGAAGCATCTGTATCTGGAATTTTCTTTCAGGGAAAATTACATTTTCATCAGAGATTGAATTTCTCTAATGATTATGGGATTTTTAAGTTTTATATTTCCTCTGAAATAAGTTTGGAAGTTATATTTCTCCAGGAACTTGTACATTTCATCTGAAATTTCAAACTTACATGCATTCAGCTGCTCACAAAGCATTTGTTCGTTGCTTGTGATGCCGCTGCCACGCTCCCTTTTTATCCCTGATCCTGGTTATTTTTTGTACCTTCTTTCTCTCTGATTTTACCAGAAGTTTTTCAATTTTATTTGTCAGGTCAGAGAAACTTTTTTTTGCTCTGTTCCTCTCTGTTGTATAATTGTTCTCGATTTTATTAATTTTTGCTCTCTCTTCATGTGTTTTCTGTCTCTTAAATCTTTACATTTATTTTGCTGATCTCCTTCTCTTTCTTGAAATGGATGCTGTTTCAGTTTGTTAATGCTACCAGAATGCTATATACCAGAAACGGATTGGCTTTTAGAAAGGGGATTTATTAGGGGTGCATGGGTGGTTCAATGGTAGAATGCTCGCCTTCCATGCAGGAGACCCAGGTTTGATTCCTGGACCATACACCCCCCCACCCCCCAAAAAAAGGGATTTCTAAGGTTACAATTTTATGCTTCTAAGGCTGTGGAAACGTGCAAATTAAGGCATGCAGAGAAAACGACCTTGACTTTGAAGAAAGGTTTCCAGCATCTGGAGAACCTCTGTTTGCTGGGAAGGAACATGCATGGTTGGTTTCTGCTGGTCCCTGCTCCTGGTTCGTTGCATTTAGAAACCTTAATTTCTGATTCCAGTGGCTTTCTCTCTCTCTAAGTGTCTGTGGGTTCCCGGGGCAAAGTCTGGGTTTCTTCTCCTAATCTAGCATCTCCAAACGTCTGTCACTTGGTTTCATCTCTCTGCTCTCAGTGTCAGCTCTGAGCTCTCTCTCTCTCTCCATGAGCTCTTAAAAGACTCTAATAAACTAATCAAGACCCACCTTGAATGGGCGGGGCTACACCTCCATGGAAATAATCTAATCAAAAGGTCCCACCCATGGTAAGTTTGCACCCACAAGATTGGATTAAAAGACCATAGCTTTTCTGGGGTACCTAACAGTTTTGAACCAGCACAGATGCTTAGCACATGGAGTCTTCTTTTCTAATGTATGCATTTAAGTCCCCGAATTTCCCAAGTATAACTTTAGTTGCATTGCCCAAGTTTGATATGTAGCATTTTTATCATACACTTCAAAATATTTTCCAACTTCCATCATTATGTCTTCTTTCTCTGGTGGATTATTTAGAGGTTATTCTTACTTTCCAGATTCATAGAATCCTTTAGTTATCGCTTTGTTGTTGCTTTCTAGCTTAATTGCACCGTGGCCAGAGAACACTTTTTGAGTAATAATTCTTAAAACATTCCGGAGCTTGTTTTATGGCTTGGTATTTAGGCAGTTTTTGTAAATAGCTTGTGAGTATTGAGGAGAATGTGCCAAATGTGCAGTGGGCAGCGTATAGGATTCATTGGGTTATGCTTTTAATTATGATAAGCTTTTTAAAATTTTTATGGAGTTTGTGTCTACTTCTTCCATCCGTTATTGAGAGCGGTGTGTCAAGTCTCCTTCAGTGTTTTGGATTTGTCTATTACTTCTTACAGATGTGTAATTTTTTGCTTTATATATATATATATGTATATCTATTTTTATACCTGAGAAACATGACTTATAAATGAGCAACATACCTAAATTGCTGCGTTATGAAGAAATGGCCATTAACAAAAAATCGAAAATAAGAAGCTTCTCCTTGTCACAGTCTGCTCCAGCTTATTCTGAGCATATGCTTGTGCTCACTGAAGGTTTGGCAGGTAAGATCCCTCTCCAGGACCCTACCTTGCCCCCTCCTACCGGAACCGAGAGCCTCACCCATGGCACCTGCTCCCACTGGCACTCTCAGTCCGGAGATGTGTGCTTGTCAACAAACTAGGTTATTTGCTAGTGCGAACCCCTTTCTGAAAGAGATGCTTTTCCTCTCCGGCCCTGGTTAAACTGCCATTTCTTGCCACATCTCGGTTCAGCTGCCCCAATTCTTTCAGACGTGGCCTCACATTCCAAACTGAAATGTCCTCCAGAGCCTTTTCTATACCTTCTACACACAATCCAATTTATACATTTTGTACACAACACAAACTGTTATCAATAAGAAAGAATATTTAAATCAATGCATTAAAATCGATCAGGGAAAACCTGATCTCTCCCTGAGTGCTGACTCGTCAGACTGCAGACAGACCACTGGGCAGGGGTGGGCACGGCTTGCTTGCAGAATGCATAATGAAGCCAGACCCAGGAAGGGCTTGGAAAGCATTTACATTTTCTGTTATTTTCTTTTTCCCATTTATAAAATCGTAGCATACTACCATTAAAATAATTTTAAAAATAGAGCAATAAACACCTTAATCCTGCCAGCCAAACACAACTTAGTTTCATATTCCCTTTTGTTTTCTCTGTCCAAATGCATCTCTCTCTCAACATGTTTTGAAGCATAGCGAACCTGCAGTTCTGTGTTTGGTT
This sequence comes from Myrmecophaga tridactyla, assembly GCA_004026745.1. Taxonomy (NCBI): domain Eukaryota; kingdom Metazoa; phylum Chordata; class Mammalia; order Pilosa; family Myrmecophagidae; genus Myrmecophaga; species Myrmecophaga tridactyla. The sequence goes on along the minus strand of PVIY010046363.1, from coordinate 13,714 downwards.
TCCCACTTAACACCATGTTATACATATTTGTCATATCTGTTCTTCTGGTGCAGTCTCGGTCTTTTTCACGGTGTTCATGTTTAATAATTCCCTCCTTATTGAAGGGTAGCTATGTGTCCTAGCATTGTTGAGGATAATTCTTGACCACCAGTAAATACTGTTTCAAAGAAATTCTAAAAATGAATGTTATGACTACTTTCTAAAACTGCAACAATTAATTCGGACCTGTGATGACTTTAAACTTTATAACAAGATACTTTATGTGTCACACCTGTCTCCTACTCCCCAGTTGCCCTGGGGCCTGTTCCCTGGGAAGACGGCTGCCTGCAGCCTGCTGCCTTTTCAGCTTTGATAAGCAATTCAACCTCCTGCACTTGGGTTTTCTCCTCTGAAGGTGGTTCTGATGATAATACACTTTATATACCTTTAAGCAATATTACTTGACGCACATACATCTAAAATGTTTACATCTTACTGAAGTAGTAAACCCTTTATCCTCTTTACATCTAGTAATGCTTTTTGCTTTACAGTCTGGTTTGTCTGACCTTAATGTAGCTGCACTAACTTTCTCTTGTTGAGTGTTTGCAGGGCTGTGCTTTTCTCTTCTTTTGCCTCCATTCTTTCCTGTTCTCACATTTTAGATGTAGTTCTTATAGACGGTGGACATCTGGATGTTTCTAGCCAGCCTGAAAACTGTCTCACCTGACATTTACCATGATTTCTGATCTGCTTGGATTTAATCTACTCTCTTATCTCTGTTTTCTATTTGTCCACTTTTTATATTTCAATTTCTTTGTTTTTTGTTTTACTTTCCTGGAGTTAAATATTTTAATTTTTCACTTTTTAACTTTTTCCCTCTATTATGATGGACAGTATACTTTGTTTCTATTCTTTTAAAGGTAATTCTAGAAATGCAAACATTCATATTTAATTAAAATTAATATTTAATTCAAATCTAAGCTTGATAAAAAACTGCTTTGCTCTTATCATATTCACAACAAGCTTCTTAGAAGGTTTTAATTTCATCTACCCTTCTCCAGACCATATATTATTGTTATCTGGTATTTTTGGTATAGCTTCATTTAAAAATGCTCATTGGATATTTTTATCGCTATTTTATATGTGCGATGTTATTTACCACGCCCATATATTTGCCCCTTTCTTTGCTCTAATTCCTGGTGAGAACTTGCCCCTGGGATTCCGTGTCTTCTCCCTGAATTGTGTCCTTCAGAACTTCCTCCAGTCGGCTCTCTGGGGCAAACTCCCAGTTTTGGTTAGTCTTACACGTGGAACTCTTTCATGTGCATTCCTTGGGCATCTTTCACTGGCCCCAGATCTGATGATGGCAGGTGTTTCACTGGGACTTGTTGCTTTTTGTTCCGCTAAGTCTGTTACTGCATCTTCCTTACTGGCAGGTCTTCCCGAGGCCCTCTCACTATGGTGCCACGCGGTGGATTCACCTTTATTTACCCTACTTTGAATGCCCGTTGTGGCCCAAGTTGTGGCCTTGGCAACCTCAGGAGTTTGTCTTTATTCTGCCATCTCTCGGGGTCCTGGCTTCACCCAAGAACTTGTTAGCTGGAGAATATGCTCCCCCAAGCTGAGCTTAGTCTACTGTTTGTACTTAATTCCTAGGACACCAATCAGACATTCTCAGCTCTGCCCACGGGAGGAAGGTAACAAAATGGCATCAAGGACACCCGTTGGGGTTAGTGTGATGCCCCGATATATCCCAGAGAAATTTAGGCAGAGAATAAAAAAATATTTGCAAAGTCCCCTTGGGGGACTGGGGAGAAAGGAGGAAATATTCAACTTCCCCATTTTTGGAGAATCCCTGATATTCTCACAAGCAGTGGGGACAACCAAATCAACAGGCCAAGCCCTCAACCTTGGGCTTTGCCCCTATGAAACTTATTCCTGCAAAGGACAGGCTAAGACTTCTGATAATTATGCCTAAGAGTCACTCCCAGAGAACCTCTTTTGTTGCTCAGATGTGGCCTCTCTTTTTAAGCCGACACAGCAAGTGAAATCATTGTCTTCCCCCCCACATGGGACATGCCTCCCAGGGGTGTAAATCTCCCTGGCAACGTGGGACAGAAATCCTAGAATGAGCTGGGACTCAGCATCAAGGGATTGAGAGAATCTTCTAGACCAAAAGGGGAAAGAGAGAAATGAGACTAAAGTTTCAATGACTGAGAGATTTCAGAGTTGAGAGGTTATCCTGGAGGTTACTCTTATGCATATATGTATATATATATACATCCCTTTTTAGTTTATAGTGTATTGGAGTGGCTGAAGAAAAGTAACTGAAACTGTAGAACCGTGTTCCAATAGCCTTGATTTTTGAAGACGATTGTATAATGATATAGCTTTTACAGTGTGACTGTGTGATTGTGAAAACCTTGTGTCTGATGCTCCTTTTATCCAGGATATGGATAGATGAGTGAAAAAACATGGATAAAGGATAAATAAATAATAGGGGGAGATAAAGGGTAAAATGTGGTTAGACTGAAATACTGGTGGTCAATGAGAGGGAGGGGTAAGGGGTATGGGGTGTATGAGTTCTTTTTTTTTTTCCTTTTTATTTCTTTTTCTGGGGTGATGCAAATGTTCTAAAAATGATCATGGTGAAGAAGAAACAACTATGTGATGGTATTGTGAGCCATTGATTGCATAATATGATTGGAGTGTACATGTGTGGATATTTCTCAATAAAAATATTTTTTTTTTCAAAAAGAACACCCAGTGGCCCGTGAATCCGGGGCTCCCTCCTCAGAAGACAGGAGTCTGACCTCCCTGAGGGTCTGCTGAGGAGAGCGGCATGCAGAGCCTGCAGGGAAGAGCTGCACGCCAGCACCTCCATCTAATCACCGAGGCTGGAGCAAGACGTGCTGGAGCCACCTCAGGACGGGCACGTGCCCTGCCCTCTGCACGAGGGTCCAGCCATCCTGACCTGGCAAAGACGCATCACGTGGACACTGCTCAGCTTCCCTTCACTATAAAAACCCTCGCCCACATCCCCACCTGGAGCTGGTTTGGGGAGACCCCTCCCGCTCCCTCATGCCCCTCCCTTGTGGCACCAGGTCGGGGCTCCTCTATGGAGAGAGCCGGGCTCGCGGTAACCGTTGGGCGGCTCCGCCAGGACCCCTGTGCTGCCCCGAGACGCAGCCCTGACCTGTGTCCTCTCGGCCTGGGGGCTCCCCTGACTCCCAGCTCCACACCCAGCAGCGGCCGGGGGTGTCCCCGAGGACTGAGGCTGGAGGTTCTGGGCAAGCTTCTGCCATGGGCGGCACGAGGCACATCGTGTGGCGGTGGCTGTAAAGTTGGCATCCCCGGGCTGGGTGAGCCTATGCCGCTGGCCCTCCTCATCTGTGCTGACCTCCTCTTGGCCGGTCTGCTCGTGCCCAGGACACGGGTGACCTGACCTCAGCCCATTCATGCAGATTCGGTGGGCTTGAGCTTACCTCTGGGACCCTAGGTGTGCAGCTCCCTGTGGGTTTTGTATTTGGTATTTTTGAACCGGGGAAGGCATTTAGTGCTGAGGGGCTCCTCGTTTGCAAGTTTTATTTTCATGGTTTTTATTTTTGTTTTTCAGTTAGAAAATCTGTTGACTTAGAAAAGCTCTTGTCTTGAAGTTTTCGTGATTTTTGTTGATGCTGCCTAGCCGTGGGAAACTCAGGATGTGCCGGGTCTGTCTCCTTTGGTTGTATTTTAAATTTTGGTCTAAATTTGAAGGGGACCCCCTTAAAAAAATAAAATTAAATTTCTATTATAATGCTGCCGGGCCATGGTATAAACTGAACAGGCTTTGAGGGTGGAGATTCTATATTTTGTTCAGCATTTTCACTATTTTCAGCAGGAAGGCTGATCTAATAACCTAGCCAACATTTCTGGAAATGAAATCCTTTCTTGACTCTTGAATCGTCTTCCAGATGTGTTGCCGTGGAGGGCCATGCCTTTAACTTAGTGTCAGTGGGTGGATGGCGACACAGCCAGGAGTGTGGCTGCAGTGTCCCTGGGATGGTGTGGCCAGGTGGACACGACAGCGGGGAAAGTCCATGAGGGCAGGAGGTGGGCTGAGCTGGGCCAGGCTTCTGCCACCCCTCCAGTTCAGCCCCAGGTTTCCCTTGTAAACGCCCCTCGGGCTCCCCGATCACCCGAGCTTTTCTCCTGCGGCTCCTCGTCCCTGTTCCCCGGGTGTGCTCTCCAGGTCTTACAGGCCGGCCATGTCTCTGCGCCCATCTTAGGGTTCTATTTAGAGGATCTTCGTGGTCCCTGGGTTTCCAGAATTGCTGTTCCCACAGACTCAGGCCGTTGGGGGTGGCCTCCCTCTTCCTTGGGCAGGGACGGCTTCCTATGCAGCGGTTGCACAGCCACAGGAGGGGGGCTGACTTTCTGGACAGGGCCAGCTCTCGGGCTGGGTGAAGGTGCCTGCACAGGGACTCCTGGGAGGAGAGCAGCAGCTGGGGTGGACTTCAGGGATGTGGGAGCTAGGGTGTCGGGCTGTACCTGTCCAGGCTGTCCCCCATCCCTCTTTTCCTGGCCTCGCCTCGTGTGGCTGCCCAAGAGGACACTGAGCCTGTGGGTTCCGGTGGCCGGACTGGACCCAGACCCTCGGCACCACCTCACGTGCTGGCCAGTTGGGGCTGTCTTTTTAATACATGCCCCCCTCCTCCTCTCTGTCCTCTGCTACCTGGGGGCTTGGTGATATTTCTTGGCTGCTGCCGCCCCCCAGCTGCCTTGCCCCCTGCCCTTGATATATGTACAGTTCACAGCTGTGGTCCCACGTGCTCTTGCCAGAGCACCCTGGAATGCCGAGCAGGGCCCCAGCACACTTACACACCTACAGGAAGGCAAGCAAGGCGCGAGGCTGGGAGGCCTTCTGGCCAGGCTCGCCTGGGCTGAGTTATCCTCCCTGTCCCGCACTGGGAGTCCTGTGGCCAGTGGGCTCTCCGGGCTCACTGCAGTCTTGTTCCTGAGTTTAATTTTCCCATCCCCCTGATGTGGTCCTGGACCGCGGAGGGAACACGTTGTTTCAAGTGCTGCTCCTGCTTCAGATCTGCTCCTGTGCCTCACTGGCTTCCCGGTGTCTGCTGGGGGAGGGGGTAGGTTCCAGGGGAGACGGAGCCCAGAGCGCGCAGCTGCGGGGGAGGCCGGGGGTGGGGGCATGGGGTGGCGGGAAGGACCTGCAGGGGTAGGGGCCATGTTGTTTGCCCTGTGGGCTGTTTTCCTGTTCACTCCTGACTCCCTTTATTTGCTCTTTCCTTTGGCTGCTAAAAAATGGGAAGAGCTCTTCAGCAAGGCAAAAGAAATGAGCCACAACTTACAAGTGAATTAAATAGGAAACATGTAAACTATCTCCAGCTGTATATTTAATTTCCTCCACACAGCTATTCCTACATATCAATTTACAGGAGTCAAGAGGCTCTTGCTTCCATTTGTCCTGTTCTGAAGATGGTTCTGCTTTAGAATTTTCTAGATGTTTTATCATATTCTTCCCTTTAGACTCTCTAATGAATTATGAAACACCAGTGCGTTTTAATAATGAAACAATGCAAAAACACATGCACATTTAATTTTAATTGATGGGCAATAAACAAAATTAATAAAATTAATAACTTAAATGTTCATTGTTTCCAAAGCAGGGTTGTTTGTCTTTTGAAAAAAACAGCGCCTTTAAGGCAAGAAGGAGGCTCTGGTGGTGCTGAGGGGGCCGGTGTGGGTGCAGCCCCTATCTGCCTGGGCCCCTATCTGCCTGGGCCCCTATCTGCCTGGGCCCCTCATCTGCCCCTCCTGCCCCTTCCTGCCTGGGCCCCTTATCTGTCCTTCCTTGCCCGGCCCCGCCCCCGCCTGCCCCTCCCGCCTGCCCCACCCCCACCTGCGCCTCCCCAGCTTTATTTTCTTCCCAGTGCTTGCACCATCCCATGTACTAAATGCCTTCCTGGAGGATTTGTTTTCTGTCTGCGCCCCTGAGAAGGGGAGCTGAGGGGGTAGGGGCTGTGGGGCCGGGGTACCTGTGGCCGATGAGCCCCTTGGCCCCGTGGGCGGGGACGGCTGCGGGCGCTCACCTGGGCCCAGCCCCGTGCAGGGCCTGCCCTGGCCCGAGGCTGACTAGGTGAGAACGTGCGCCGCACTGAGGGCCCCCCCCCCCGAGAAGGGCAGAGCTGGGCACCGCGGGGGGCAGTGGGGGCCACCCGAACCTGCGTCTGGGGACGCGCCATCCCCGCGCCTCCTGCGGTGGCGGAGCTCCCGCTCTAGGCCGCAAAGTCCCACAGGTGTGGCACCCCCAGGTGAGGGCACTTGGCGCCCATAGGGTTCGGGCCGCCGCTAACCCGGCCCTAAGCAGGCGCTTGCTCTGAAGGAATTTTCTTCGCACGCTGAGGCAGCACAATGAACTTGAAATCCTGAGCTGTGTTTGACCCGATCACAACCCTCGCCTGGGCCTCCGCGGGGACCCCCTGATCCGAGTGACGGAGAGGGCTTCTGACCACGCCCGAGGGCAAAGGGGCCACAGCCCAAGTCACCAGGGGGCGTCCCTGCAGCCCCGGGACGTACCCCCCCAGGCCCGCAGCCCCTACCCCGCCCCTTCCCTCTGGTGGTCTCTCCCTGCCCACAGTCTGGGGGGCGGGGGAGGGGCACTGTCCTGAGGGAGTGTTGCCCAGGGGCGCCAGCTCTGCGTCGGCCCAGGGCCTGCCCAATCAGCGTAACCCTCCTTCTGGGGGCCACGCTCAGCCCCCTGCAATGGGTCAGAAGCTTCTCGGAAATGTGCTCGGAGAAAAGCGCTTGTTTCAGTAGGAGTGCCTGCAGGCAGGGAAAGGCGCAGGTCCGAGAGAGCAGCCCAAGAGGGGAACAGGACCCCAGCCCCTCCCCTCCCCAGCCGGAGTCCCTGCCTCCGAGCACAAGCACCCCTCCCTGCACCCCCAGCATTCTGCGTTTCTCTTGGTTGAGGCTTTGAAGAAAAACGCCTTAGGGAAATCGGAGGCTGCTGCTCCTAGAGGGCCCGTCCACTTGCCCTTCCCCCCACCCCTGTCCCGCAGGCCTGGCCTAGCCCAGGCAGGCGTTGCTGGTGGAAAGGATCTTTGTTGGGAGTGGGGATCTCAGGCTGGAGCGGGTGCGGGGGAAGAGGAGGGGGGTGGGGGTGGGGCTGCAGGGGCCCAGGTTGGAGCTGCCCGCTCCCACTCTGCCCTGTGGGGTCTCAGGGAGCCTCCTGCTTAGAGCAATAAGACCTGAGATGGCCTTTTTTTAAAAAAAAAATTTGCAGTAGTTCATGCAAGAACTTATTTATATTTGTAGTGTTATATTTGTAGTTTCAATCATGTTCACCCTCAATATGGTAATATTACATATAGACTTATTAAAATTCTTATTAATAAATCTTAAAATACAAAAATTCTATACATGGTGTACAATCTGTGGCTCACAGTATCATCACATAGTTATATATTCACTATGCTCATTTTTAGAACATTTGCATCACTCCAGAAAAATAAATGAAAAAAGAAAAAACTCATATATCCTATCCCCCTTACCCCTCCCTCTCATTGACCACTAGTATTTCAATCTACCCAATTTATTTTACCCCTTATCCCCACTATTATTTACTTATCCATAATTTTTACTCATCTGTTCATACCCTGGATAAAAGAAGCATTAGACACAAGGTTTTCACAATCACACAGTCATATTGTAAAATCTATATCATTATATAATCATCTTCAAGAATCAAGGCTACTGGGACACAGCTCTCCAGTTCAGGTATTTCCCTCCAGCCACTCCAATACACCATAAATTAGAAAGGGGATATCTATCTAATGCATAAGAATAACCTACAGGATAACCTCTCAACTCTGAAGTCTCTCAGTTGCTGAAACTTTATTTTGTCTCATTTCTTTCTTTCCCCTTTTGGTCAACAAGGTTCTCAATCCCTTAATGCCGGGTCTCATCTCATCCTGGAATTTCTGTCCCACGTTGCCAGGGAGATTTACACCCCTGGGAGTCATGTCCCATGTAAGGGGAAGGGCAGTGAGTTCACCTGTCATATTGGCTCAGAGAGAGAGGCCACATCTGAGCAACAAAAAAGGTTCTCTGGGTGTGACTCTTAGGCATAATTTAAATAGGCTTAGCCTATCTTTTGCAGGAATATGTTTCATAGGGGCAACCCCAAGATCGAGGGCTAGGTCTATTGATTTAGTTATCCCGACTGCTTGTGAGAATATCAGAAATTCTCCAAATGGGAAAGTTGATTATTTCCTCCTTTCTCCCCAGTCCCCCTAGGGGACTTTGCAAATACTTCTTTGTTCACTGTCCAAATCTCTCTGGGATTTATTGGGGCATTACACTAACCTGGACAAACCAACAAAATCTCATGCCCTATTCAATATTCCGTGTACTTATGGTGTTAACTAAACTGACCATACAAGTTAAATTAGGAAATGCACTACCCCAAATATAAATTTTGCACCAAATAAACATCTCTCCTTTTCATCTCACACAGAAGTTGAAGTTTTAAAACATGGATGATATCATTGTTTACCCAGTCTTCTGATATACCTTCGTCCTATTCAGATCAGCCTCATTCATATCTCTACTCGATGTCTGATCACTTTTTCAATTTTTTAAACAGCTCATAGCTTCAGAGCTCTGACTCTGAGTCTCAGGTGTCACATAAATACCCGAAGTTTCTGGGAAAGACCATGTTACATGCAAACAGCTCAGTATCTCAGAATTTAGAATTAACAGTTACAACTCCTGAATATATGTGACTGCTGTAAAAGCTTGTAATCTAGGACCCTTTGCAATAAGCCCCAACCTTGTAACCTATGCTCTTGACTTTAGTTCACCGAATTTTTATCTTCTACTCTACTTTTCTGCCATTATTTCGAGTAGCTTCTATATTACCTTTTCATCTGGGTGGGGTAAGTCCTTCCCCATTAATCTTTTTCAGAGTATTCTTAATTAATTTTTTTTAAAGATTCAAATTCATTCTTGCATGGAATTACTTTAACACTAAGACATTAGAGTTTACTATTCCCACAAGTTTACTCGCACAACAGAGGTTTATGGATTTTCCCTTTGACTCCTGTGGAATACCTTTGAGTCTCTGAGGACCAGGGTTCTTCAGTGAGGTAGCTCATGGAGTTCTGCTGTGAAACAAATCAGTAAGAGGAAAAGATTATTTGCATTGGATTTTGTTTAATTCATCCTTGAGCCTGAGTGCATTTTCCATCACATTATCTAAGACAACTCCAAAGATCGTCATTCTAGGATCAATTTTATCCTGGAGTGGCATCCACTTAACACCAAGAGCCCCTGTACTTTTTACTGAATAAAGGTCAAACAATCAGACGTCTGGCCGGACAGCTCATTTATCACGCCGTGACAAATGTGCCAGGCACTAATCCTTAGCACTGGATGAGAGAGCCACACGGTGAAAGGTTAATGGATGCAGATAACTGGATTGATCTCTACAAGCAGGTAATGATGCCTTGGAGCAGACATTTCCATTTTTATTCAGTTTAGTGGATGGATATTTGTGATTTTCTATTCTAATTACTCCATCTAAGATGTTAGCCTGGGAAACGACATTCTGCAAGGGTCAAGACTGGCCTTTGCAAGAAATCTCCTTCCTGATTATCTGGGGACTACAAAAAGTGTTCCTGATGGAAGCAAAGATGATAAATTAATAGATTACAGTCTCCCTTTCCAATAGCTCCCAATAAGCAGTGTGCATTTTAATTAGCTCTCGTCTTATGTGCGGGGAGAGGAGAAGGTGACATGTAGCCTGCTCAGGGCTGTCCCCCCCGGGATGTGTGCAGGCTGGCTCTACCTGGGCACCAGTCAACTCAGTTCTAGTTAAGTGCACCTGCTGCCTTATTGTCACACCCCCTGACCCCAGAGGTTGCCGGTTATAGGGCTGTGGGTCAGTCACGTTGCTGGTGGGGAAGCCTGGGCTGGTCACTGTCCCGAGTGGATCCCCACTGGGCTGGTCACTGCTCCTGATGGGTCCCCGCTGCACTGGTCACTGCTCTGGATGGGTTTCTGTCTTTGCGCCTGTGGGGGAGCTGGGCCCCTTGTTGGGGCACGGCCCACTCTTCATGGGGTGGGGTTGGACTCTGTGGACACCCATTTGTCTGTCCCCCCCAATCACCCCCGAATATCAGATGCCAAACTTAGGACCTTCCTCGACCTTCCAGGCTTGTCCAGGACAGCATCTGTGCCCTCGAGCCTGGGTTGGCGGGCCTGGGGAAGACTAGGGCAGGAGACACCCCTCCCCCCCCAGGTGGGTCCTTCTCTATTTCCCTACCTGAAGATTGGGCCTTGACATTTGCCGTGGATTCACTCTTTTCCCCCACTCCCAAAGACACAGGCATGCCTGCCCCCAGTACCTGTGAATGGGACCTTGTTTGAAATAAGATCTTTAAAGATGTGATTAGTTAAGATAAAGCCTAACTGGGTTAGGGTGGGCCCTGCCCCCATAGGGCTGGTGTCCTTATGAGAAGAAAAGGAAATGTGGACAGTGAGTAAGAGAGGGAGTGGTGGTGGGGGGAGAGGAGGGAGAAGGAGGAGGGAGGGGAAGGGGGAGGAGGAGGGGAGGGAGGAGAGGGGTAGCCTGTGACAGAGGTAGAGGAGGAGCTGTGCACAGCCCTGGAGGCGAGGAATCCTGCCTCCACCAGAATCGAGGGGAGGGCTGGGAACAGATCTTCCCCTTAGGGGCACAGGGCCTTGGGGACTCCTTGACTGCCCCTCCAGCCTCCAGACCCCGATACCGGGGACAAGACGTGCCATTGGCTAAGCCTGGTCTGTGGACATGGGCTGCTGACACCCCTGCTGCCTTGCAGTGTGGGAAACCGGCACCTTTGCTCATGGGCCTGCGACATGCGCCACCCTCTCCGTCGCCTGCTCTGGCTTCCTGTGAACGCGGCTTGCATGGGGCCCACTGAGACACACCGCTCGAGGCAGAAGAAGCGAAGTCCCAGGGGGCTCCGAGCACCGTGACCCCACCCTGTGAGGAGGCAGAGGCTGCCCACGTGCTGCGCCCCCACATCCCCCTGCTGCTGGGAATGGAAATTCCATCCTTTCCACTTCTTTGGGGTTTGTTTACTTTTTAAGAAAGAAACCCCAGATTACTCGTTTTACTGGTTATTGAATAGCTATCAAACAGGTATTAGCAGCATGTGGAAGGCAAACAGTTCTGGCGTAGAAAATAAAGTCATTTCATGCCCCGTGATGCAGGGCATGTCCCAGAGCCACCCAAGAGGCCGCCTTTGCCCTCTCTGTGTCCCCTTCAACCTCAGAAGATGGGGTTCCCCTGGTGTCTCCCTGCGTGGCCGTCTCCTCCAATGTCCTCCTCCAGGGCTGCGGGCGCGGCTCCAGCCAGGGCAGAGGATGGCCTGCACCCAAACAAGGGGTGGGGAGGGGTATGGTGGGCGGGGGAGGGTCTGCTGGGGGCACAGCTGGGGACCCCCTCACTGAGCCTCCCCACACCTGGACGCCCTCCCACCCGCCTGCAGATTTTCTCAATGGCTGGGGGCGGGGGGGTGGGTAGGAGTCCCAGGAGAGACGCCCACCGGTGCCGCAGGACTTGCACTGTCCCTAGGAATGGGGTGGGGGGCACACGGCCTCTTGGTCCTGTCTGGGTTCAGGAGAGGTCCTGGTGACAAGGCGGTGGTCTCAGGGTGACCTCGGGGGCAAGTGTTGCCCAGAGTCCATGGTAAACAGTGGTTGGTTGACATGGGATGTGCCGCCCAGGTCCCGCTTCTCTCTCTTTTATGTGGCTGTGGATTGTTCTGAGCCTGGGTAGGACACCCTGCCTTGTTCTGAGCCTGGGTAGGACACCCTGCCTTGTTCTGAGCCTGGGTAGGACACCCTGCCTCCCGCCTGACCGAAGATGCTCCTTCTCCACACGCTGATTCCTGCGTGAGTTTTGGCTCGCTCTTCTGTACGTGGGCATCTACTACTGCAGTTTTAGATTTAGAGGGCGTTGAATCAGCACGGTGGGCTGGTCGCCTCTCACCGCTCTGTCTTTTAGAGATTTCCTGGGACTTGCCTTTTTGTTTTTCCATCTGAATGTTAGAACTTCTCCGGTTCCTTCCCCAAACTATTGATCTTTTTCAGAATTTTTGGATTGGTTGTGTAATTTCATTTTCTTTTTTTTGTTAACATAAGAATGTCTGGCTATGGAATTTCCTCCAAGGACTGCTCTAGCTGCCCCCATAGATTCTATAGTATTATCATTGTTTCTTAGAAGTTCTGCAATTTTGGTTTGTATTTCACTTTAACTCATGTGCTACTTAAGAGAATGTTTTAAAATTTCCAGTTAGAAATGCTTTGTGTTTTTCAGTTTTCTTTACTTAATTTTGAGCAGAGAATTGTATGTTCTGCCTACTTAGATCTGTTGAAGTTTAACTCAGATGTTTTGAGTTTTCTTTGCATTAATTTTTTGGTGACATTTCTTGAAAAGAATGTGTGAGTCCGTTATCAGTGATGGTGCTTTTTGTCCATCTGTCTGTCCCCTGTATTGATGATGCTGTTTTGGCTTTCTCTAACCTTTTTTCTTTGTCCACTTGACTTGCCACAGACTGAGGGGTGTCTCTGAGCAGGTGGGCTGTTGGCACTAATTGAAGGAGCTCTGCTAAATCACTTACATGGTGTGACCCTAGCAATGACCCTGCTCTGTGCCGTGCTGACAACTCCCCCCGCCCATCTGCCTTTCTACCCTGCCTCCACGAGCATCACCAAAGCTGTCTGGTCCTGCTCTCTCTCTTTTCATCACTTAGTTTTCCTCAAAAGAGTGTCTGCCAGTGTTTTATCTGTGGAATCCTAGTGTGCACCGAGCTGTATCACTTGATTTTGTCAGTGATTAATGTGCACTGGTTCCCAGGTAGGACAGGTGAGCTGATTCCCACTGATCTGAGCTGACCCTTCCCTTTCCGCCTTTCAGGTTAATTAAGCATTTCCACATCGTCAGAACTGTTAAGAGTTACTTTCCATTCTGTTGCTGTAATCCATTCCTTTGTTTGTTTTCTCTTAGATCTACTCTTAAACATACTTGGTATTCAATGACTGACGTTTACAAGGTCCTTTCTTAGTTCAGCTTCTGGAAGTTTTCTTAGGAGGAACTTGGGGAAACGATATTCCCTGAGAGCTCACAAAGTTAAACTTGCTGGTTGATTTTACTGTTGTGGGGCATCTGGCTATGGATGAACTCCCAGGTTCACCCTTTCTTTCCTTGATATGTTGAAGGAATTACTGCGCTATCTTTTGGCTTTGAATGCGATGTCAAAGGCCGATGCCAGTCGTATTTTATTTTGTGAGTGACTTGAACTTTTGGTCTGGGTGTCCAGAGGAAAATGTTGTGCCTTTTCCTTATTTGAAGTCATATATATATATATATATATATATATATATATATATATATATATATATATATATATATTTACTTGAATGATATTTGTAAATTTCTCAAATAGTAATTTCAATAAAATGAATTTATTGCATTATGCTTTTAAATACATATTTAAATTTTTTCAGTTCAAATGCTTTGGTTTTCTCCTCCGGAGCTATGATGCCATGTATGTCGTATCTCCTAAGCCTCTCAGTTCTCTCCTACCGCCCTTCTCTGTTTTGTGGGGTTCACTCTTCCTTGTGATCTTTGCAGCTTACTCTTCATCTATTAAATTCTTCTGTCATCATTGTTCTGTTTGCATTTTGAATC
>PVIY010046362.1:0-18517 GCA_004026745.1 Myrmecophaga tridactyla | reverse complement strand
AGCTGAATTTATTTTAACATTTGTTCCCCCTATTATTTATTTTTATTCCATATGTTCTACTCTTCTGTTGATATAGTAGCTAAAAGGAGCATCAGACACAAGGTTTTCACATTCACAGAGTCTCATTGTGAAAGCTATATCATTGTTCAATCATCATCAAGAAACATGGCTACTGGAACACAGCTCTACATTTTCAGGCGGTTCCCTCTAGCCTCTCCGCTACATCTTGAACAACAAGGTGATATCTACTTAATGCATAAGAATAACCTCCAGGATAACCTCTTGACTCTGTTTGGAATCTCTCAGCCATTGACACTTTGTCTCATTTCACTCTTCCCCCTTTGGTCGAGAAGGTTCTCTCAATCCCTTGATGTTAATTCTCAGCTCATTCTATGGTTTTTCTCAGTCCCTTGATGCTGAGTCTCAGCTCACTCCAGGATCTCTGTCCCACGTTGCCAGGAAGGTCCACACCCCTGGGAGTCATGTCCCATGCAGAGAGGCCACATCTGAGCAACAAAAGAGGCTCTCTTGGGGGTGACTCTTAGGCCTAAATTTTAAGTAGACTTGACCTATCCTTTGTGGGGTTAAATTTCATATGAACAACCCCCAAGACTGGGGGCTCAGCCTATAGCTTTGGTTGTCCACACTGCTTGTGAGAATATCAAGAATTCAACTTGGGGAAGTTGAATTTCTCCCCGCTCTCACTATTCCCCGAAGGGGGCTTGCAAATACTTTTCCAGTATTTTCAAATCATTCTGGGATTCATCGGGGCATCACTTTGGACATTGTTAAAGTCTAATTTATCAAATTTTTTCTTTGATGGTTTGTCTTTTTGGTGCCTATTAGGAAATCTTTGCCTGCCCAAAGTTCCTATAGATTTCCCCCCTCTGTCTTCTTATAAAAGGATTATAGTTTTAGCTTTTCTGTTTGGATCTATGATATATTTGAGCCTATTTTTATGCATACTGTGAAAGAAAGATTAAGGTTGATTATTTTTTCCCAAAAGCGTATTCTAGTTGTTCCAGCACCATTTGTAGAAAAGTGTACCCTTTCTCCATTAAATTACCTTGGATAATTTGTCAAAAAATCAATGGACCCCCTGGCAATGTGGGACATGATTCCCAAGGATGATTCTGGCCTTGACACTGTGGGATGAAGAATGCCTTCCTGACCAAAAGGGGGAAAGAAATGTAACAAAATAAGGTTACAGTGACTTAGAGAGTTCAAAAAGAGTTGAGAGGCTATTCTGGAGGCTACTCTTATGCAAGCTTCAGCTAGATATTTTAATTGCCATAGTTTGCTAACCCCCAACCAACATCATTCCTATTAATCCTAAAGAAGACCCCATCTGAGATCCTACAAAAGTTGCACACACTAAGTTTACTTTTCTGAAGCCTAGGACCTCCAGATGGTGCCTAGGCGAGATGAGTCAGGAAACCTAGAGGTGCCAGTCTTTCCAAGAATATCAACCAGTTTCATTCCCCTATCCCATATTGTCGACACCCTTTTTCAACATGAAAAAAATTAGAATGTGCATAACTCAAATATACTTAAAGATTGGGAGCAGGATCAAAGGAGAAGGAGTAGTTACAACAGGGAAGTTAGGATTTAACACATGAGTATGAATACTGAATCATTTTATATTGATTTTTTTTTTTAGTCTCCAGTGTCTTGGAGCAGCTAGAAGGAAAAACTTGAAATTTTGTAACCCATATCAAACTTTGAAATCTGTTCTATAACTACTTGTTAAAATGTACTTTGAAGTTTATTGCTTTTTTTTGTATATATGTTATATTTTACAATAAAAATGTTAAAAAAAATCAATTGACTATACATGTGTTGGTCTGCTTCTGGACTTCTTTCTTTTTCTATTAACTAAAGTCCATGTTGTATTCAGATTTTCCTAGTTCAGTGTAATGTCCTTTTGGTAAAATGTTCCAGATCCCACCCAGGATACCGCATTACATTTAGTTGTCAGGTTTCCTTGGGCATCTCTTGGTTGTGACAGTTTCTTAGACTCTCCTTGTTTTTGATGACCTTGACAGTTTTGAAGAGTGCTGGTCAAGTATTTTGCAGAATGTTCCATAGTTGGTGTTTCTTTGATGTTTTCTCATGTTTAGATTGGGGTTATGGGTTTTAGGAGGAAGGCCATAAAGGTAATATGCCATTTTCATAACATCATAACAAGAGTACATACTATCAGCCTGAATTCTGACTGCTGGTGTTGACCTTTATCACCTGACTGAGTAGTATTTGTCATGTTTCTCTAATATAAAGTTACTCTTTCCATTCTGAATTCTATAGGAAAAAGTCTCTAGACATAGCCCACACTTACGGAATAGGGAGTTATGCTCTGTCTGCTTGAGGACAGAGTAACTATGTGAATTATTTGGAATTCTATATTTTCCACAATTTATTTATTCAATCATTTATATCAGTATGGACTCATGGTTATTTACTTTATACTTTGTATTATAATCCAATATTTTATTTATTTATTTCATTCTCATCATTATGTGTCTATGTGCGTGTGTCTGAGTACTTCCTTATCTTCTGGTACTACAAGATGCTCCAGACTCATTTTGTATATTTTCTGTCCCAGTTGGTTTTAGAATTAGGCATTTCTCCAAGGAATTCCTGATTGGTTTTATTTAAGAATGGTAATAGAAGTTTGAGGAGTACAGTCCACAATTGTACCCTCACTTCTGACACTAATTGTAAGTTCAAGGGATTACGAAAACTACCCTCAGTTTTGATCATCTGCTAGTACTTATAGAACTCACTGAGAGTTGTTACACTCATATTTATGGCTTAATATGGCTAAAAGATAGGGAATAAAAGCACCCAAGGGAAGAAGACTATAGGGCAGAGTACAGAAAAGTACCAAATGTAGTGCTTCTCTTGGAATCATGGACAGCAATACTCTCCTGGTTTCTGAGTGTGATAATATGTACAGAGCATTGCTAACCAGGGAAACATACCCAAGTCTAGGTGTCCAGTGTTTTTAGTGGGTCTCAATCACGTAAGCATAGGTAACTACTCACATGGCAATCGCAGTCTCCAGCCCCTTGAGAAATTAAGCTGATGCCACATGACCCAAACCCCATGATCAACTTGTTGGTGTGTCTCAAGTCCCCACCTTAGATTGCCTTATTACTATCTGACTGGCCCAAAGCAACAGGCAAACATTAGGCCCTATAAGGCATATCATTCTAAGGGTTTATAAATTACCTCCTAGAAGTGGAGGGCAAAGGCCAGACATCTCTTTGTAGAAGGTTATAATCTTTACTACACAGAAACCAAGATCTAGGTGCTTGATTTCTATTTTTTAAAGGATCAAATTATCAAAATCAGGAATAAAAGAAGGGATATCACTATAGATATTATATACATTTAAAGCAGAATAAGGGAATATTACAAACAACTTCATGCCAATAAATTTGATAACTTACATAAAATTGATTAATTCCCTAAAAAATAAAACTTTTCCAAAACTGATTCAAGAAGAAATATAACAAAATCTGAATAACTCTCTTTCTGTACATATGCATATTTATATATTGAATTTGTTATAAAAAACCTTCCCACAAAGAAAATTTCAGTTCCATTTGGTTTCACTATTTAGTTCTATAAAATGGTTTCACTATTTAGTTCTATCAAATATTTACTGGAGAAATGATATGAATATTACACCAACTCTGAGAAAATAGAAGGGTGAACATTTCCTTACTCATTTTATGAGGTCAGCATAACAGTAATAACAAAACATGATGAAGAAATTAAAAGAAAAGAAAATTACAGACTGATATTCCTCCTAAAAATAGACACAAAACCCCCCTTCAAATATCAGCAACTCCAATCCAACAATATGAAAAAGGACCAATACATCATGACCTAGTAGATATGACTATGGGAATGCAAAGTACATTCAGATTTAAAAATCAGTCAATACAGGGCAGGCCACGCTGGCTCAGCAGGCAGAGTTCTTACCTGCCATGCCGGAGACCTGGGTTTGATTCCCAGTGCCTGCCCGTGCAAAAAAAAAAAAAATCACTATATCAATGTAATACTACTACACCTCAGAATAAATGAGAAAAATCATATAACCATAAAAAATCCATAAAAATTGGCAAATAAAAATCCCAACCAAAATCATTCCAGCCAATCCTAAAGAACACCTAAGGCAATATATAAGATTCTACAAAGGTTCCATGCACGAGGGTAACTTTCCAGAAACCTACAACCTCCAAATGGGTCCCTAGACCAGATGAGTCCTGAGACCTAGAGGGCCCAGCCTCTCTAGAACATCAGCTAGTTCCATCTACCTACCCCATATTATTGCCAGTCCCTTCCAATATGAAAAAGTTAGAATGGCCATAGCCCAAATACACCTAAAGAGTGGGATAGAAAGATGAAAGGTGTTGGTGGAGTTATACAGAGAACAAATGAATATGATTGCTGCATCATTAAATTGATATTTCTTTTAGTCCCAAGTATCTTAGAGCAGCTAGAGGTAAAAACCTAAAATTGTGGAATTGTAACTCATACCAAAGTCTGAAATCTGTTCTACAACTAATTGTTGTGCTTTGAAATTTATTGCTTTTTTGTATATATGTTATCTTTCACAAAAAAGAAAAATAAAGTTGATTGCGAGGATTAAAAAATATTTATTCCTTCTAGCCTCTTATTTTCTGGAGCAGTTAGAGGGAAAAATCTGAGAGGATGGTACGGTGGTAGCCCATGACAAAATTGGCATCTGTCCTGTAATCACTTGTTGAAGAGTGCTCTGAAAATTACTGCTTTTTTCTTTCTTTGCTTTGTAAATATGTTATATTATACAATAAAAAAGTAAAAAAAATAATTAAATAAAAAAGCAAAAAATATATGGGAAACCAAAAAAAAAAAAATGGCACATAAGAAGTCAAACTATCTTTATAAACAGATGACATGATTGTCTTTGTAGAAAATCTTAAAAATTGACTAAAAAAAATACTAGAACTAACAAGTAATTGACAAGTTAATTCTAAAATGAAATGTGGAAGTGCATACAGTAGCCAAAACAACTTTGAAAAGAAGATCAAAATGGGAGGTATTACACTACTTTATTTCAAGACTTGCTTATAGCTATTGTAATGAAAACAGTGTGGCATTGGTATAAGGTTCTGTTTGTATTTATATAGTTTGTACCTACATTTACTGTCTGCAGGACACTATAGATGCAAAGGAAAATACAGTCCAATCCCTTCAAGACCTAGTAATAGGAGGTAGCTTCCTAAAATTTACACCTAAAGCACAAGCAGCAAAAGAAAAAACAGATAAATGGGAACTCCTCAACATCAAATGCTTTGGTGCCTCAAAAGACTTCATCAAAAAGATGAAAAGACAACCAACACAATGGGAGAAAATATTTGGAAATCACATTGGATAAAGGTTTGATATCCTGTATACATAAAGAAATCATACAATTTAACAACAAAAGAACAAACAACCCAATTATAAAATGGGCTAAAGATATGAATAGGCATTTTTCTGAAGTGCAAATACAGATGGCTAAAAAACACATGAAGAGATATTCATTTTCATTACCTATAACGGAAATGTAGATCAAGACTAAAATCAGATACCACTTCACACCCATAAGAATGGCTGCTATTAAACAAACAGGAAGCTACAAATATCGGAGAGGATGAGGACAAATTGGAACACTCATGCACTGCTGAGTTTTATATATATATAAATTTATATTTATATATATAATTATATACTTATTAATATAAATAAGTTCTTGCACAAACTACTTCAAAGGTATGATGGATAAGTTCGGGGTATAGGGGGAGAACTGCTATTGCATACTATGGGCTATATTTAACAGGAAAACATCAACAGTACCACAGCAACGCCAGGGGTAAATAAAGGGAGAGGGACAAGAGTTAAGGGGAGGTTTGGATTTTCTATTTTGGTGAGGGTGTGTGTTTATTGGTTATCTTTCTCTTGGGAACAACGAAATTATCTAAAACTGTGAGTGTTGATGGACTGTTGACTTTGGACATTATACATGATGCCCAATGAATGGAGGTGGTTGAAGGATGCACTGAGTGAGAAGTAGATTGGGAAACAATGGTGTACAAATATGATCGAATATTATGCTGCTACAAATGGAATGAAGTTGTGAGGCATGCAACATTGTGAATGAGCCTGTGGGACATTTGGTGAGGCAAAATAAGCCAGAAACAAAAGAGCAAATACTGAAGGGTCTCATTTAGAAAATACTTATAAGAAAGCAAGGGCCTAGACTGTAAGCTCTTATAGCAGTCACATTTAATCTAGAGTGGTAATTGTTAGTTCTGGATTTTGAGAGGCTGTTTTATATGTGTATATCCTGGTATTTAGAGAAAAGAATAAAGCTGATCAGGTTGGGATTAAGGTAATTCAGAATACAGGAGTAAGGAAGATATTGTCTCTATTTTAGAACTTTACTTCTTGAGACCAAAGGAAGAAAGGTTTATTTTGTCCAGAACCTAAATTTTCTGTAGCACATAACTTAACTCAGTGTGCCTGGATAGATCACTTAAACAATCTAAACACAGGAAGCCCAGAATAAGAATGAGGGCCTTTAATCCTGTATAGTTTAAGGTAATACCTGGATAAATCCCAGAGTATATTTAGCAGATAATCAAAAAAAGTACTGGCAAAGTCCCTTGAGGAATGACAGAAAACAATGTGGAAGTATTAAACTTTACCACCAGGAAAAACCCTGATACTGTGTCAAACATTAGGGATACCAAAATCAATAGGCCAAGCTCTTGATCTCGAGGCTTGCTCTTGTGAAGCTTATATATGTAGTGGAGAAGCTTAGCCTACCTGTAGTTATGCCTAAGAGTTACTTCTGGAGGACCTTTTTTGTTGGTCAGAGATGGCTTCTCTCTCTAAGTCCAACTCTGTTAGTGAAATCATTGCCTTTCCCCACTATGTGGGACATGACATCCAGGGTTGAAAGTCTCCCTAGTAGTGTGGGAGGTGACCCCCAGGGATCAGTCTGGCTTTGGCACTATGGGATCAACAATGCCATCCTGATCTAAAGGGGGAAAAGAAGTGCAACAAATAAGGTATCAGTGGCTAAAAGAGTTTAAGTAGAGTCAAGAGGCTACTCTGGAGGTCACTGTTATGCAAGCTGCTGTTAGACATTGCTATCTCTCACAGCTTGCTCACCCCCAACCAAAACCATTCCTGCCAATCCTAAAGAACACCTAGGGCATTATATAAGGTTCTACAAAGGTTCCATGCACTAGAATAACTTTCCAGAAACCCACAACCTCCGGATGGGTCCCTAGACGAGATAAGTCCTGAAATGCAGAGGGGCCAGCCTCTCCAGAATGTCAATTAGTTCCATCCCCCATCCCATATTATTGTCAGCCCCTTCCAACATGAAAAAGTTAGAATGGGCATAGCCCAAATATCCCTAAATTGTGGGGAAAAGATCAAAGGAGGTGGTGGAAATATACAGAGAAGGTAGGGTTTAGCAAATAAGTATGATTACTGAATCATTTATATTGATGTTTCTTTTAGTCTCCAGTATCCTAGAACAGCTAGAAGTAAAAACCTAAAATTGTGGAATTGTAACCCATACCAAACTCTGAAATGTGTTCTCCAGCTAACTGTTGTGATGTGCTTTGAAATTTATTGCTTTTTTGTATGTATGTTATTTTTCACAAAAAAAGGAAAAAAAGTCAATTGTGATGATAAATGCACAGGTATTTGTTGATATTGTGAACATTTGCTCCCCCTATTATTTATTTTTAATCCATATGCTTTACTCATCTGTCCATACTGTAGATAAAAGGAGCATCAGACACAAGGTTTTCACAATCACACAGTCACACTGAGAAAGCCATATCATTATAGAATTATCTTCAAGAAACATGGCTACTGGAACACAGCTCTACATTTTCAGGCACTTCCTTTCAGCCTCTCCAATATACCTTAACTAAAAAAGTGATATCTATATAATGCTTAAGAATAACCTCCAAGATGCAAATGTTCAAAAATTGATCATGATGATGAATACGCAACTATGTGATGATATTGTGAGCCATAGATTGTCCACTACATATAGACTGATATATCAAGAATGTTTGTATGTTTGTTTTTTAAGGATTGACAATAAAAATATTTTTTAAAGTGGAAAAAAAAAAAGAATAACCTCCAGGATAATCTCTCGACTCTGCTTGAAATCTCTCAGCCATTGACCCTTTATTCTGTCTCATTTATCTATTCCCCTTTTTGGTCTAGAAGGTTTTCTCAGTCCCTTGATGCTGAGTCCCAGCTCATTCTAGGATTTCTGTCCCACGTTGCCAGGAAGGTTGACACCCCTGGGAGTCATGTCCCATGTAGAGACAGGAAGGGCAGTGAGTTTGCTTGTCGTGTTGGCTGAGAGAGATAGTCCACATCTGAGCAACAAAAGAGGTTCTCTGGGGGTGACTCTTAGGCCTAATTTTAAGTAGGCTTAGCCTATCCCTTGCAGGGATAAGTTTCATATGACTTTTTCAACTTTTTAAACAGTTCCTATATGGGGTACTGCTGACTTTCATAGCTTAACAGCTCTACCCTGAATCTCAGGTACATCACATAAATTTAGATATGTTGTGTTCTTGTTTTCATTTGTCTAGAGATATTTACTGATTTCTCTTGTAATTTCGTCTTTGACCCACTGATTGTTTAAGAGTGTGTTATTTGACCTACATAAATTTGTGAATTTTCCAGTCCTCCACCTGTTATTGATTTACAGCTTCATTCCATTATGATCAGAGAAAGTGCTTTCTGTATAATTCCAATCTTTTAAAGTTTAACTGAGACCTGTTTTGTGACCTAATATTTGTTCTATCCTGGAGAATGACCCATTAGCACTTGAGAAGAATGTATATTTTGCTGTTGTAGGGTGCAGTGTTCTATTGGGTATAGTTTATTTATCACATTATTCAAGTTCAATGTTTCTTTTTTGACCCTCTGTCTAAATATTCTGTCTATTGATGAGTGTCTTGAAGTTTCCAACTTCTACTGTAGAGACATCTATTTCTCCCTTCAGTGTTGCCAATGTTTGCCTCATATATTTTGGTGTATCTTGGTTAGGTGCATAAATACTTATGATTATTATTTCTTCTAAGTGGATTGCCCCTGTTATTAATATATAATGCCCTTTTTGTCTCTTTTAACAGTTTTTCACATAAACCCACTCTTTTCTGGTTACTGTTCTCCTCAACTATCTTTTTCCAACCTTTCACTTTCAACCTAATTGTGCCCTTGGGTCTAAAGTGAGTCTCTTGTAGACAGCATATAGATGAATCATATATATTTTTTATCCATTCTGGCAGTCTATGTTTTTTTTTTTTGATTGTGGAGTTTAATTCATTAAATTCAATGCTATTACTGTAAAGACGGTATTTTCTTCAACATTTTGTCCTTTGGCTTTTGTATGTCATACCTTATTGTTTCTCTTTTTTGTACCCTTTTAGTTACTCTTACTGATATTCTTCGTTTCTACACTCTCCTTCATGCCTCTCTCTCCTGTCTTTTCCTTTCAGCCTGTAGCACTCCCTTTAGTATGTCTTGTATGGTAGGTGTCTTGTTAACAAATGCCTCAGCTTCTGCTTATCTGTGAATATTTTAAACTGTCCCTCATTTTTGAAGAACAGTTTTGCCAAATAAAGAATTCTTGGCTGGAAGTCTTTTTTTTTCTTTCAATATCTTTAAAATATATGATACCATTGCCTTCTTGCCTCCATGGTTTCTAATGAGAAATTGGGACTTATTCTGATTGTTCTTCCCTTGTATGTGATGAATTGCTTTTCTCTTGCTGCTTTCAGAATTCTCTGTCTCTGGCATCTGACATTGTGATCGGTAAATGTCTTGGAGTAGGCCTATTAGGATGTATTCTGTTCGGAGTACGTTGTGCTTCCTGGGCCTGTATATTGACGCCTTTCATAAGATTTGGGAAAATCCTGACCATTGTTTCCTCACATATTCTTTCACACCCCTTTTGCCTCTCTTCTTCTTTTGGGACACCCATGATGTGTATGTTTGTGTGCTTTGTGCTGTCATTCATTTCCTGAGACCCTGCTCAAATTTTTCCATTCTTTCCCCTATCTGTTCTTTTGTCTGTATGATTTCAGATGTCCTGTCCTCTAGTTCACTGATCTTTTCTTCTCCCTTTTCAATCTGCTGTTGTATGTCTCCACTGTATATTTTTTTGTTCATGTAGTAAGTTTATTTACAAATATATCCAATATGCTATATGAGTTTAATAGAGTTTGATCCATATTTCAGGACTGTGCTTTTTAAAATGCTCCTCTTCATAGTTGTTTCATGGATGAACTAAAATTACCTTATTTCTTAAGTAGTTGGTGTCTTACTATAAAGAAAGGTGTAGCAAATCCAGATCCAAAGTACAAAGTCATCATAACTAGTGATGGCTACTTGTTTTCCACTGAAAATGGCAAATTCTTCCCAGGACCCTCCTCACAGTGGCTCATACAGACCACAGAGGTTGTGAACCTCCAGATGCTCTGCCCCAACATGGTGCTATTGGAGGCTCTGTGAAAAGCGCAGAAACCAAGGGCAGAAGAAATGGCAACACCAACTCAGTGTCTCCATTGCATTTTTTAATCTCTTCTATTGTGCCTTTCATTCTCATAAGTTGTTAAATTTTTTGCATGCTTTTGAATTCTTCTTTATGCTCACCAAGCATCTATCTTTATATATTTTATTTATTTTGTCACATTTTCCTTCAACTCCTTTAACTGATTTGTTTGAATATCATTAGTTATTTGTTTCAATTCCTGTATTTCATCTGAAGTTTTATTTTATTCCTTTGGCTGGGCTATATCTTTCTGTTTCTAAGTATGACTTGTAATTTTTTACTGGTTTCTAGGCATCTGATTTACTTGATGAGTTTATTCTGGAGGTCAGTTTCTCTTTTTTTTTAGGTTTTTCTTATTGATTGGCTTTGTGCTAAGCTCTTCTTTGACACTTGGTGCAACTTATTCTAGACATTTAGAATACCTGATGTTTAACTGATCAGAATTTTTTCAGATCAGATTCATCTGGTTCTTGCCTTGAACATCTGGAATAATTTTTGAGATTGCACTATTCGTGAAGCTATTTTTTTTTTTTTTCATTTACAAGAAAAAACTTCCCTTTCCCTCTTCCTCCTTCAGGGATGTTGTTCTGTTCTGTTAGCTTTTTTATTTGCCTCTATATGTTTTTAACAATCCTTTTGTTATTTCTAGCTACTTTTACCTTATGCTGTTCTGAATCTGTGGTGGACCCCAGAAAAGTCATCATGCCCTTTGATCCTCATTCAATATTGCTGGGTGGGAGCATTTTGATTGTTTCCATGAAGATGTGACCCACCCAATTGTGGGTGGTAACTTTTGATTAGATGATTTCCATGGAGGTGTGTCTCCACCCACTGAAGGTGGAGTTGCTGGCTGGAATCCTTGAAAACAGGAAACATTTTGGAGAGAGTCCCTTTTTGGTAGAGCCACATGAAAACCAGCAGATACCGCCATGTTCGCCATGTGCCCTTCCAGATAAGAGAGAAACGTTGAACATTGTTGGCCTTCTTGAACCAAGGTATCTTTCCCCAGATACCTTAAATTGGACATGTCTATAGATTTGTTTTAATTGGGACATTTTCTCGGCCTTAGAACTGTAAACTAGCAACTTATTAAATTCTCTTTTAAAAAGCCATTCCGTTTCTGGTATATTACATTCCGGCAGCTAGCAAACTAGAACATACCTGAAAGGCTAATTCTGGGAGAAAGATCCCTCCTGGAGAGGACCAACCCAAGTCAGTTTTTCCCAGCCAAAACAGGCCCAGGACTCACAAAGAGGCTAGGTCAGCTCCAAAGTACCCTGGGGAGGAAGTCCAAATGGACACCAATCTTCTTTATGATGTCTCTCTGGATCTGTGCTTTCCACTCATTCCCGGCAGATGGCACTCTTCAGTTAACTGTTCCCCACAGTCCTAGGGTGGTACTTTGTCTTTAATTCTCAGCCAACTCTGCCCCTGTTGTGTGTTGAGACAGAGGTTCCCAGCTGCTTTTCGCCAAGCTAGGATGAAACTGTTGCTCAGATCCCAAACCCTGGAATCTGAAGTCTAATCAACAGTCGCAAACTTTTCTAGGCTTTGCCCCCTCCACCTTTTTTGTGGAAGAGTGTCTTTCACTACTCTGTTCCCCATCGCCTCAAGAAGTTACAGAGCACCTCAATCAGCCTCACTTCTGCCCCCACTGGTGGTAGGGCTGAAACAGAGCCTATTAGCTATTTTCCACCTTGGCTGCTTAAAACTGT
Organism: Myrmecophaga tridactyla; assembly: GCA_004026745.1. Lineage (NCBI taxonomy): Eukaryota > Metazoa > Chordata > Mammalia > Pilosa > Myrmecophagidae > Myrmecophaga > Myrmecophaga tridactyla. The sequence continues at coordinate 6,169 of PVIY010046362.1, read as the reverse complement.
AGCTGTTCTCTCAGAACTGGAATCCAGCTCTCTGAATTCACTGATCAAAAGCCAGAGTCAGTGTCTGGATCATCCTCACTTTTCCTGGGGAAGAGTCACCCCTCAGAAAACTTCTCCATGACATCACCACAAGAAGTTACTGTGTCTGTCAATCAACCCTGCTTCCTCCCCTGCCAAGTGCAGGTTTGAAGCAGAGGCTTCCAGCTGTTTAGTGTATTGGGCTGGTTAAATCCGTAGCTGTTATTGAAGTGGAGTACAGCACCTCAGTTTGCTAATCAAGAGCTGGTATTGGTGCCCAATCCTGTCTCCCACTACTCTTGGGAAAGAGCCATCCTTCAGCAAACTCATTTCTGCTGCCTAGAGAAGTTGCTGTGTCTCTCAATCCACCCTGCTTCCTACCCTGCTGGGAGTAGCATTGAAGCAGAACCTGCCAGGTGTTTTCTGTTCTGGGTGGGTTGTAAATTTAACTGAGCTTAGAGCTGGTACCCAGCAGTCTGAATTCACTAATCAGAAGCCACAATCAGTGCCCAGCTGAGTACCCCCCACCCCATTCCCAGGAGAGAGGGCTTTTATTTCCAGCCAGGGAGTGGCTCCTGAGGCAGCCTGCCATGCCAGCAGGGTATAGGCACAAGCCTCTGCAGTGTGGAGAGATCTATTCACAGTTCTTCTCCATAATTTATCAGTCTCTTCCTTTTGCTCATCCCTGGATGGTGTACAGTGTTCTTCTGGTCTCTGAAACACCCCAGAAACAGTTGTTTCAGACAGTTCCTGGCTATTTACTAGCTGCCATGGGAGATGAACTAAATCCTAGAACTCCGTACTCCACCATCTTGGTGGGGGGGGCGGGGACAGAGAATTTTGAGCAAGGGTGTGACACGATCTATCTTAAGTTTTAAAATGATCACTCTGTCTGTCATGTGGCAAATAAACTAGGGATAGTGCTTAAAAGAATGTTGCAGTAATCCAATTAAGATGATCGTGGTAAAAGTTGATATTTGTGAAAATCGTTGGATAAATTGTACGTTTTGAGGATAGAACAACTCCCTGGACAAATGGAAAATGGGACTTGGTGCAAAAGTACCCCAATCTCCCTTTTCTTTAGTGGACAGTACTGAGGCATATTCTACATGGTCACCAAGAAGGTACCCAGCAGGACTGGGCCCCAGTTGCCCATAGTGGTAAACTGCTCATTATCATAACCTCTATTCACTTTTCTCCCATCACTGTCCCACTTCTCTCTCTCCTTCACTTGTGTTTCCTGGGATCATCTTGCAAATAAACTAGTTGCACCCATATCTTTGCTCAGGGTCTGATTATGTGGAAACCCAAATGAAGGCAGAAATTAAGGGTGCAGTTTTGGGTATATATGCTGGTTTGAAAGGATTTACGTACCCTAGAAAAGCCATGCTTTAATCCTAATCCCATTTTGTAAAGTCAGCCACTTCTTCTAATCCTATTCGACACTGTATATTGGAAACTTTAATGAGATTATCTCCATGGAGATGTGATGCAATCAAATGTGGGTATTAAACTTGATTAGGTGGAGGTGTGTCTCTACCCATTTCAGGTGTTCTTGCTTGGTTTACTGGAATCCTATAAAAGAAATATTTTGGAAAAAGCTTCAGAAGGCTGCAGAACCATAAAGTAAAGAGTTCCTTTTGAGAACAATGGAAGAACAAGGAGATTCTAAGAGAGCAGTGAACACCGCAGAACCATGAAGCAGAGAGTCTACCAGCCGGTGGCTTTTGGAGATGAAGAAAGAAAACGCCTCCCAGGGAGCTTCATGAAACAAGAGGATTGCAGAGAAAGACAACAGATGCTGCCATGTGCCCTTCCAGCAGAGAGAGAAACCCTGAACATGATCAGCCTTCTTGAACCTAGGTATCTTTCCCTGGATGCCTAAGATTGGACATTTCTAGAGACTTGTTTTAATTGGGACATTTTCTCAGCCTTAGAACTGTAAACTAGCAACTTAGTAAATTCCCCTTTTTAAAAGCATTCCATTTCTGGTATACAGTATTCCAGCAGCTAGCAAACTAGAACAGCATGTTAAGCTTGAGGTACTCATTAGAAACCCAAGTGGAAATATTGATTAGGGTTTAGCTCATAAGTCTGAAGTCTGTCTAGTGAAAGTTTCTTAATTTCAGATAAAAAATTGGTAGCCAGCAAGGCATCAGCAAGGGAATGCTTTCTCACTAAAGATTGTGGTGTTTTGCCATGCTGCTGGTGATCCTTGGGTCCTTGGCTTTTCTGTCATGAGTAAGGCACATGGCAGCATCTTCTTATTTCTCTTCTGGGTTCTATTGTTTTCCACCTAGCTACTCTTCCAGTGGCCTTCTCTTCATAAAGCGTCCAGTAATAGATAGGATTAAAGCCCAGCTGAATGAGGTTGGGCCATGCATTAACTAAAAATAACATCTTTAAAAGGTCCTGTTTACAGATCCCACTGTAAATGGATCAAGATTAAGAACTTTTTTTTTCCTGAAGTACATAAGTCAACTTACCACACTCACCAACAAAGTGTGTTGTCAAATTTTGGATTTTTAAATAATCTGATAGTGAAGGTGGTATGCGGAGTGATATTAATTTGCATTAAGATGAACCTTTAAAAAAAAGTGTTGGAAAGTTCAAATGCCAGTCAAAATTTAAGAGAAGCTTTGATAGAAACAGATACAATTAAATTAGACCACAGAAAGAAAATCTTTAAAGTAGCCTTCAAGTTTGAAGCTTTGCCAATCATTCACATTCAGAAACTCTCAGAAACAAAAACTGACACGGAACGTTGTTTCTCTGTAAGGCTTTATGTCAACCAAGTTCAAGGCAGTTGGACAATTGCTCTGTAGTTACTCAATCTTAGTTCAAAGCGATCAAATGCTGCTTTTCTGAGAACTGGTCTTGCGCTCTTCCTCAGCAATATTTAACAGAAGCTTCTTTAATGTTGGTCTCTGGCCTGGACTTCATATTAATAAATGTGGATTAATAAATGCATGTTAATAAACACCAAGGGCAAAACAATACATATCTAATGTTTTAAACAAATATTATACAGCACAAAATGGCTGAAACAAGATAAAAAAAACAAAACTGGGGGAAATTCCTATCGATTTTGAATCAATTAAAATACTCCCCCTACTACACTGTGGTAGTTTGAATCTGTCAAGTACCTGAGAAAAAGCCATGTTCTTCTAATCCATTCCTGATGGTGCAAATCTACTGTAGGTAGGAACTTTTTTTTTATCGTATAGTATAACATATATACAAAGCAAAGAAATAAAGAAAGTAATAGTTTTCAAAGCACTCTTCAACAAGTGATTACAGGACAGATCCCAGAGATTGTCATGGACTACCATATGAACCTCTCATATTTTTCCTTCTAACTGCTCCAGAATATAGGAGGCTAGAGGGCTTAAATACTTTTTTATCATCACAACTGACATTTTTTCCTTCTTATTTTGTGAACAATAACATATTATATTCATACAAAAAAGCTATAAATTTCAAAGCACAGCACCACAATTAATTGTAGAACATATTTCAGACTTTGACATGGGTTACAATTTCACAATTTTCAGTTTTTACTTCCAGCTGCTCTAAAATACTGGAGACAAAAAGAGATATCAATTTAAGGATTCAGCATTCATATTCATTTAAGTCCTATCTTCTATGTATAATTCTACCATCACCTTTGATCTTTCCATACCTCTCTTTGGGGTTGTTTTGGGCTACGGCAATTCCAAATTTTTTATATTGGAAGGGTCTGTCACTAATATGGGGCAGGGAGATAGAATTATCTGATGTTCTGGAGAGGCTGGGCTAGTTTTCAGGACTTATCTGGACCAAGAAACCATCTGCAGGTTGTAGGTTTCTGGAAAAGTTACTCTAGTGCCTAGAACCCTTGTGAATCTTATACATTGCCCTAGGCATTCTTTAGGATTGGCTGGAAAGGTCCTGGTTGGGGGTTGGCAGGTTATGACAGGCAGCAAGGTCTACCTTATGGTCTGCATAAGACCAACCTCCAGAGTAGCCTCTCAACTCTATTTGAACTCTTTCTGCCACTGATACTTTATTAATTACACTTCTTTCCCCCCTTTTGGTCAGGATGTAATTGTTGATCCCACAGTGCCAAGTCTGGATTCATCCCTGGGAGTCACCTCCCACGTCGCCAGGGAGACTTTCACCCCTGGATGTCATGTCCCATGTAGGGGGGAGGGCGATGATTTCACTTGCAGAGTTGGGCTTAGAGAGACTGAGACCACATCTGAGCACATCTGAGAGGTCCTCCAGAAGTAACTCTTAGGCATGCCTATAGGTAGTCTGAGCTTCTCTGCCACTTACATAAGCTTCATAAGAGTAAGCCTCATGATCGAGGACATGGCCTATTGATTTGGGTATCCCTAAGGTTTGACACAGTATCAGAGGATTCCCTGATGGCAAGGTTTAATAGTTCCATATTCTTTCTTTGCCAATACTTTTTGATTATCTGCTTAATATACTCGAGGATGTTTCCAGGCATTACAATAATCTATACAGGATTAAAGGAACTCTTTCTTATTCTGTGCCTCCTGTGTTTCAGTTGTTCAAATGAGCTATACAGATAGGTTGAATTAGATTATGCACTACAGCAAATTTCAGTTCCAGATCAAATAAACCTTTCTTCCATTAGTCTCAAAGAGTATGTGTGGTTCAAAAATATAGACACTGTCTTCCTTACCCTATGTTCTGAATTACTTTAACCTCAACATGTTCAGTTATTCTTATGTCTAAATATCAGGTTACATATATAAAACAGGCTCTCAAAATCCAGAAATAATAATCACCACCCTGGACTTAATGTGTCTGCTCCAAAAGCTTACAATCTAGGCCCCTGTTTTCTTATAAGCATTTTCTAAAGGTGACCATACCATTGCTGTTTTTTTGTTCCTGGCCTATTTTGTCTCACCAAATCATTGCATGCCTCATGACACTGTTCCTTTTTGTAGTAGCACAACCTCCGTTCATAAGTATACACCATCGTTCGCCAATGTACTTCCCTGTCAGTGCATCCTTCAGCCACCTGCATTCATGGCATCATGTAGAGGGCCCAAAGTCCACAGCCCATCAACATTCTCAATTTTAGATAATTTCATTGCTCCCAAGGGAAAGAAAACCAATTAATACACCCTCACCAAATAGGAAATCTAAACCTCCTCTTAACTCTTGTCCCTCACCCCATTATTTACCTCTACTGAGGCTGTGGTAGTGCTGATGGTTTCCTTTTAAACATAGCTCATAGCATGCAATAGCAGTTTCCCCCCTGTACCCTGGACTTAAACACTGTTTATACAAGAATCTTATCTTTGAAGTAATTCTTACGAGAACTCATTCATATTTCTAGTGTGAATCAGTGGGACACATAGGTCTATACAACCCCTTTCAATCTTGTTCATCTTCAATATGGTAATATCATTTCTAGACCCACTAGAGAATCACCTTTGCTCCTATCTATTCCCTTACATTGGAGCTCAACCTCATTAGTTAACGGTTCATCCATCTCTAGCTTCTATGTGTCTCTAAGTCCCCTATCTTCTGTATTATAAGCTTCTGATAATACCTTTAAGCTGGTCATAAAAGTGGACTCATACAGTATCTGTCCTTTTGTGTCTGGCTAACTTCACTCAGCATGATGTCCTCAAGGCTCATTCATCTTGTCATGTGCTTCAGGACATCATTTTGTCTCACTGCTGCATAATATTCCATCATATGTGTTCTAGTTTGCTAGCTGCCGGAATACAACACATCAGAGACAGATTGGCTTTTAATAAAAGGGGATTTATTTTGTTAGTTCTTCAGAGGAAAGGCAGCTAACTTTCCATTGAGCTTCTTTCTTACGTGGAAGGCACAGGATGTTCTCTGCCGGCCTTCTCTCCAGGCCCCTGGGTTCCAACAACTTTCCCCGGGGTGACTTCTTTCTGCATCTCCAAAGGCCTGGGCTGAGCTGCAAGGGAGCTGAGATGAGGAATGCTGAGCTGCTTGGGCTGTGCTACATTGCGCTCTCTCATTTAAGCACCAGCCAATTAAGTCAAATGTCACCCATTGCAGCAGACATGCCTCCTAGCCGACTGCAGATGTGCAACAGATGAGGTTCACGTACCATTGGCTTATGTCCGCAGCAACAAAACTAGGTATGCTC
>PVIY010046361.1:0-18526 GCA_004026745.1 Myrmecophaga tridactyla | reverse complement strand
AGGTTATCCTGGAGGTTATTCTTATGCATTAAGTAGATATCACCTTGTTGTTCAAGATGTAGCAGAGAGGCTGGAGGGAACTGCCTGAAAATGTAGAGCTGTGTTCCAGTAGCCATGTTTCTTGATGATGATTGAACAATGATATAGCTTTCACAATGATACTCTGTGAATGTGAAAACCTTGTGTCTGATGCTCCTTTTAGCTACCATATCAGCAGAAGAGTAGAACATATGGAATAAAAATAAATAATAGGGGGAACAAATGTTAAAATAAATTCAGCTTGAAATGCTAGTGGTAAATGAAAGCGAGGGGTAAGGGGTATGGTATGTATAATCTTTTTTTCTCTATTATCATTTTATTTCTTTTTCTGTTGTATTTTTATTTCATTTTCTAAATTGATGCAAATGTTCTAAGAAATGATGAATGTGCAACTATGTGATAATATTAAGATTTACTGATTGTATACGTAGAATGGAATGATATCTTAATGTTTTTTGTTAATTTTTTTAATTAATAAAAAAGTTTAAAAAAATAAATTTAGTTTGAAATGCTAGTGGTAAATGAAAGCGAGGGGTAAGGGGTATGGTATGTATAACTGTTTTTTCTCTATTATCATTTTATTTCTTTTTCTGTTGTCTTTTTATTTCTTTTTCTAAATCGATGCAAATGTTCTAAGAAATGATGAATATGCAACTATGTGATGATATTAAGAATTACTGATTATATATGTAGAATGGAATGATATCTTATTGTTTTGTTTGTTTGTTGTTAATTTTTTAATTAATAAAAAAAGAAGCTATGACATGTATAAAAAGAAATGGTATCTAATCTGAAATTGTTTGGTTGCAATAAGCAAAAATATACTGAAAGTAGTTGTAGCCAATGGGGATACAACCAGGAAACATAAACAATTTTCTGTATTTAAATCAAAGGGAAATCGATATTTTATTGCACAGGAAATAATAAAATTGAGAAGCTGAAAGGGGTAGTGAAGGAAACTGGAGATTTCCAAAATCGAAAATCAGCTACTACTGTAAGGCTGGAAGATATAAAAGGTTGGCAGCATTACATCTATCTGCTCAGTACTTGGGGAAGGCAGAAAATAGATGGAGCCACAGAGAAGTAGCTACTAGTGGTGACACTGCGCATTGCAGACATAGAGGGGAAGAAACACCCTGGTTCTCCTTTATTCCTGATCTTCTCCAATCTCTTGCTGGAAGCCAGCTAAGACAGAAGTTTGGAAAACAAAATTTTCAGGGGTCAGTTTCTCTTCTTTATAAGATAAAATAGTAGAAGAGTACAGAATAAATCAGAGAGCAAGAAGTCCACAAGAAAAATCATGATAGAAATTGTAAATCCTGCTGGCCATTAAGTTATAGGTTAAATTCTTCTCTATTTCCTTTTAAATTTGCTTAAGGACACTTTCAAGACTCTCTCCTTCCTCTTGTTATTTAACTGCCATATTGTACTGCTTAGATTTGGGTATATTCTACCTTCATAAAGGTAAGGAAGATGTGGTGTATTGTAACCATATTTTGAGGTTTAATGTGATTTATATAACATGACTTAACTTTGCTTCCAAACAATCTCCATATTTAGTATTAGTTTTGTTGTTTTGTCTTTTATTTTACCTTTACTGATCTCTCACAGAGAACTGAAAAATTGTCCTACGGTCTACATTAGAAGTATGAAACAAAGCAATGCAAATGAGAAAATAAAAGAAATAAACTCAGTCACCTCTCAAGCAGGGCAAATACTTTGCAACCAAAGTTTCATTTATAAGAGATAGAAAGAATAGAATGAACTAGATCTACAATAATAGTTTTTGTAATAAGTGAAAATGGCTTATTTTAAATTCTACTTAAATTTTACAGGGTATCTTGGTGTAAATTTCTGACACTCGGATTAATATACTTGGAGATGCATTTCAACATCGCATTTAAACAGTTTGTAAATATATAAAAGCCGCTTGGTCTTCTTTACTTTTTTTTTTTTTTTTTGCTTGAACAGGAACTGGGAATCGAACCCAGGTCTCCAGCATGGCAGGTGAGAACTTTGCGTACTGAGCCACCGTATCCCACCAAATATGGTCTTTATATAGTAAAATATAAACTATTTTCCCCTTACGAGAAAGAAAACATTAAATTTTTAAATTTTAACTGCTGTAGATTGGGTTTTCTGGGAAATAGACCCTGAGTCAAAGGTCTGAGCGCAGAAAGTTTACTGGGGAGTTCTCTTGGTGTCAATACTTAACTTATGGGGGAATGAAAAAGCAAGATTGGGTAGAGGAGTAGGATTGTTATGCAGTTAAGACAAAAATCTTTACTAACCCTGCAAGAAGTCCTGGAGCTGAAATGGACCTTCAGAGCTATCCAGCGCTCAGGTGACAGAGGTGGGTCTTTATAATCCATCACTGATAAGTCATTAGATGTAGACTTCCCCAGGAAAGGGAGTAACCTTAGCAATGCAGATATCTTCAGCTGAAGTCAATTTCCAAGAGGAATTCTATTGGTATCTGTCAGCCACCATCTCTTTGCAGCTGGATAACGAGCAGCTTAGTCTTGAATATAGGAGTAGGTGGCTATTTGGGTTTCCATTGTGGTAACAATACTAATATTCAGCAGGTGCTACTTACCAAATGAAGGATGACTAGCTTAATTCAATTAATTAAATTATGTTTTCATAGTTATTTATGTTTTATCTCATACCTTTTGCTTCCATTTTCTCTATCCTTCATACAACTAATTGTGGTATGCAAATCTCTAAAATCCCTACCTCCTGGGATCCATGCCCTGGTGTAATCCCCTCCTTTAGAGTGTAGGCTAGACTTAGTGGCTTACTTCTCACAAATAGAATATGGCAAAAGATAAGGTTATAAAAGACAACAACTTCCATATGACACTCTCTCTTTGTGTTGTTCACTTTGGTGAGGTCACCTGCCGTACTGGCTATTGTCCTATGAAGAAACTGTTGTAGCAATGACCTAAGCAATGGCCTTTGGATAAGAACAAGTAGGAAAACAGAGAATTTAAGTCCAAAAACTTAATAGAACTGAATCTTACCAAGAATCCTGAGTGAGCTTGGAAGGAGAACTTGCCTAGTTAAACCTTGAGATCACTGTGAACCCACTCAACATGTACACTGTAATCTTATGTGTGAGACCCTGGCCCAACATCTTATGAGAGAGCCTGACTGGAAGAACCCACTTACACTTCGCCTGGATCCCTAACCCACAGAAATTTTAAGACAATAAATGTTATTTTAGGCCACTAAGTTTGGGGGGTAATTTGTTATGCAGCATTAGATAACTACTACACTGACCATTTATTAGTACTTTTATCTAGATTAAATTTTCTCCTTGGTATTTCACTCTTTACTTTTTCATGATTTTCACTATATTGTTTTGTCCCTCCAGTGACCTCACAACATTTCAATTAAGACTACAAAAATCTTAACACGAAAAAAAAAAGATTACAAAAATCTTGAAGTGCTTCATAAAATAGTACTTTTTTAATGGTGCTGAAAGGACTAGGTCATGCATCAAAATTGTGAGGAATCTGAAGAAATCATCCAAATTGAATGAGGAGAAAGCTGACATTTGCATATGTTTTATTAGAGCTACATGGTTGCTGTTGACATGGTGCCATGTAAGCATCCCCAAAGTTCATGCAAAAGATACTTCTTAAGAGGTTGAAAGTTTTATGGGCTCCAAAGCTGGAGAGTCATTCAAATGAGACAAGAAACTTGTAGTAGAAACTTATTTAGTGTCATGATGGCCCAGAAATAATACTTTGCTCATGTCAGTATCAACAAAGATGTAATTATGCCTACATACATACTTGATATGCCTTCACCTTTCAATATGTAAAAGCTAAACAGCCCCCATAAAATAAACAAAAAATGCCATCATATAATACAATCTATAATAATTTTAGCTAACTTAGCAGGGGAAAATATTCAGTCATTGTTCTACTTCGCAAGCTGCTGGAATGCAACATACCAGAAACAGAACTGCTTTTAAAAAGGGGAGTTTACTAAGTTGCAAGTTTACAGGTGTATAGCCATAAAAATGTCCAAATTAAAGCAAGGCTAAAGAAATGTCCAATCTAAGGCATCCAGGAAAGATACCTTGATTCAAGAAGGCCAATGACATTCAGGGTTTCTCTCTTAGCTGGAAAGGCAATGGCAAGTTCTGCTAGCTTTCTCCTCAATGGCTCCCCTGGGGCTCTGTCCATTCTGTTGGTTCTGTCAGTTCTGGTGGCTCTAATGCTTTCTTCAAAATGGTTCCCTCTTAAAGGGCTCCAGTAAGCAACCCCACCTTGAATGGGCGGAGACACATCTCCATGGAAACCATCTAATCAAAAGTTTCCACCCACAGTTGGGTGGGTCACATCTCCATGGAAACAATCAAAAAGCTCCCACCCAGCAATATTGAATGAGGATTAAAGAACTTGGCTTTTTGGGGGTCAACAACAGATTCAAACTGGTATAGTCATAAACACAGATATTTTCTGAAACATATATAGCCTGTTCTAACTAACACAGAATTTAGGTATATTTAGTTCAGATAAACCTCTAATCTCAGCATATTTCTGCAAATGAAAGTTGAGAAAGGGAAAATACTAGAAAATAATTCCATATGATTCTGTACTGGTTCTTCCTTTTAACAGTCTCCAGGGAATTTCTTTTTTTAACTTTGATTTGACCACAATTTTATCTTTTGCCCCTCTCCTAAATTGTACTACTCAAGACTGCATCAAGACTTATCAATGAACATGGATATAGGAAAAAAGAATGTTGAAATAATAAACATGGACAAAAATTATTAACTTAAGATCCAGCACAGCAAGCAGTAATACCTGATGTGGGAGAAAATTTAAACTAAATATAAAAGAATGACCATTTTTTCAAGAATGCACATGTTTGATCTTTAAATTCTGACTGCACTTTATTTTCAATAAAACCTCAATATGTGGAGATGATTTTGCCTTTAATTCAATATTAGTTAAAACTTTAATTTGTTTCTTACTAAGACCCTAGTCTATATACATGGTACAGACGGAAATAAAGATCTGAATAAGACAACTCCTGCCTCCAAAGAACCCACAACCAATGAAATATACAGGGATTTCTTCATTTCAAGACCTGAAAGATTTCCAAATAAAGCTCATTTTTCAAGTGCACAGGAATGAACTCTTAGAATAATAATTGTTTGTAGTAATGGAAATAGTTTTCTCAAATTAAAAACCATGACTAATGGGCTAGGATCATGTGTTAAAATGAAATAATGAGAATAACTTTGTAGATATAATAAGCAAAATAATGATCCACTAAAAGCATTCATGACTTTAGTCTTTCTTAATACATATGAGGGGAATGATTACTTAAAGTGATTTTAAGGTAGCAGAAACAAGGCATGATTAGAAATGGCCATATAAAATTGAATAAAAGAAAGTTTAGGTTGAGAATCATGAAAAATCATGTACAATAATGTGTCAGCCTATGATTTATTTTTTAAAGGGAAATCCACAATGTTCCTGTGGCTGAGTCATTTAAACTTGAAGTAAGCAAAGGACTAGAAATGTGCTATAGGGAACAACTAGCTTTACAGCAAAATAGTATATTATTTAACTTAATAACTAGCTTTGGTGTTGCTGTATTGGGATTTTAGTGTGACGACACAAAGAAATACAAAGAAAATAGTGATAAAGCCAGATATGTGTGAGTGTGTATATATATAATATACATATGTACATATATGTATATATGTTTTATATATATGTGTGTATGCATACATGTATGAAAGTGTGTATTACAATTTTATATTTAATTCACTCCATAATTTGAAAATTATGAGATATCCTAAGGAAGAACAGTTTTTTCTTGATTTAAGTGTTTCCAAAGAAACATTTAATAAATGTAGCCTTTTCCCCTGCTACATTTAAATACAAAGGAAATTTAATCCCTTCCTCTGTCTGTTTTCCTGAACATCACTAAGGCATGTACAGCATAGCTTGTTTAAATCGCTGTCTTAAATTAGTTTGTTGTCTCCCATTTGTTTCTCTTTACCCAATTACAAAAAATAGCGAATGGATCTTTTTGTAATTTCTCTTTGAATAGTTTTAAAAGCAACAGTAACAGATCATCCTGGGGGGGGGGGGGGAGAAAGTTATGACCAATGGCATGGAGTCAAATAAAGCAAGTCTAGTCTAGTGGGCTGCCCCATACAGAAACTAGTGGAGCCATTTCCCTATTCAGCCTTATAAGCACAACCTATAGAGCTTCTCTTCCATGGTTAAGATCAATTGTCCTTTCCTTTGTTCTTCCTACACCTTAAGCTGAAAGCTTTGTCATGCAGCAGGAGAAAAGATTTCCTTTGTCAGTAGCATGGTGCAAGAGGTAAAATAATATTTAAAGAGGCGATGTCATTGGCTCCCACCCCAAATATGGGTCTATGTTGAGTGCTAACACTGCTACCCTTTCATCTAGGACCTGACAACCTGATTAAGAGTTCTAACTCTTGCACATTAAAAAGGATGAGCCAATGGTCATCCTTGCTTAACCTTATATCTCTTTAAAAACGTGTTAGAGAATAATTATAATACATGAGGCCATTTGTCTGCCAGTTCTAAAAAGAAAAAAAAAGTATTGGGGAAACCCAACATCTTCAATGTCATTTAGCCTGCTGCATTAATTGCAGCCAGATTGAACCAAATGATGTATGTAGACAATAAAAAATTAATGTACTTCATTTGGAAAATAATATAGTATCTCCATGTCAGAATTTAACATATGAAATAACTATTGCTCTTATTTATTAAAAATTTTAGCATTATTTCCACTTACAGAAATCAGTGAATATCAAAACTTTGCTCATGTTGGTTTTCTTCAAGAGACAAATGTAATGTGCTAAGCTGAGAATCTAAATTATTTGTCAGGTAGCTAAAATCTTAACTTTCATAGCTTCAGAATTATATGAACAATTGCTACACATTGTAAAATAAAGTTTTTATGTAGTCGGAGCTGTGACTTTTAGTTCATGACATCATTATTAAATCCTAGAGATACAGCATTTCCCATTTGCATGATTCTGAACTGATTTTTTATAAACTCAAAACTAGATCCTTTCTAAGAGTATCTAGGTACTAATTTGTTGACATCCTTGACCATACTCTTTATTATTTGAGATCAGTGTTCCCATTTACTTAAATATAATAATAATCTAGAATTATATAACAGTCAAGAATTTTGATTGTTTCTTTCTTAATGCTTAGAAAAGCAATAAAAAAGGGCTCCTTTTTTTCACTTCATATGTCTGTGAGTGACCATCTCAGATATGAGTGGTTTTCTAGACACTGAAAATGCTTTCTTTCCATTCAAGTTTTTGGTGTGATGTCTAAGCAGCATTCACAGATGAAGAAGAAGCAATTATTTGCTCCATAGTTCACCGTTCCACTATACCAAAAGGGCTGGAGAAGAACTGAGTTGGGAAACAGAACCTGTAACTGATATTGCCATCTTAAATCCTGACAAGTAGGCAACGTTGATGATGAAAGGGAAGAAAGAGATCAGAGGACAGGTGATAGGGAGGGAAGAGTTCAGTACAGTGAATAGAAGAATCCGTGGATGGGTCAGTCCTAATCTTACCTGTCTGATGCCTTTTTCCCTGTGCAGGTGAAGTTCCAGTGCATAAAAATGGACTATTAGATTCTGTTCAGGATGACAAAAAACATGTTCAGGATGATTTAAAAAAAAAGATGATAGCATATATCTTCCTAGGTAGATGATTCCAACTACCTAGGAAGTAGCATGTGTAGCATAGACAGATAATCAATAAATAATAACAGAATGAATGATTTCATGGATAAAATATATTCCACTTAGTCATATGCATGGACTCAAGTGTACTTTCTGAGGACATGGATAGTTCCTGTCCTCTTCATCTTTGAATTCCCAACACCTAATACATTATCTTAGGACATGAACGTTTCGAAACCTGGGGCTTGGTAACTCCAGTCAGCTTTAAAACTTCACTTAGATGCAACTTTGGATTGGCATGAAGGAAAAGAACCATTGGAACAAGGGGTAAAATAAGGAGACGGGCATGAACTCAGTCTGGCTTCCATAAATAGGGCTGACCTAAAGGAAGCTGGGATACAGGCACTAATCAGCTTTCAGGTGACATTGGACAAAAACCTAGGAGGCCCTTGTGAAATCTAAGGCCCTGAAATTCTCCTACAGAGTTATTTAGGAACCTACATTTGATAATGCATATGAAACTCTAGAAGGTCATTTAATTTTTTAACATTTCAGCATAAACTGGGAACTGTTTTCTGAACATCAATGAGAGCAGGGGGTTAAAAAATAAGATTAATCCTAAGAAGAAAAATTTGTCACATGATTGAGCAGATTTATAATCACCATGCACGATCATCTCACTTATTCTTCACAACAATTTTAGAGAAAGGCATTGTCATTCTCATTTTATAGATCAAAAACTTAAAATTTAGAAAGTTTAAGGAATTTGAAAATTCCTCAAGATCACTCAACTAATTACTTGCACAGTTGTCATTACAATCCAGGTCCACCTGACATAAGGAGCCACACTAATAACCCTTAGGCTATTGTGGTGGTTTGAACCTGTGTGTACCTGAGAAAAACATGTTCTTAAATCCAACCCGTTCCTGTGGGAGGTTACTTCATTTAAGGTGTGTCTCACCTCAATGAGGATAGGTCTTATCCCTATTACTCGAATCCCTTATAAGAGGATGAAATTCAGACAAAGAGAGAGAAAGCCATGGAAACAAGAAGCTGAAATCAACAAAATCCATTAGAGAAAGGAGAGGCAAGCAGATGGCGCCATGTGCCCTGCCAGGTGGCGGAGAAGTCAAGGATTACCAGCAGCCAGTCTTTGGGAAGAAAGTATTACCTTGATGAAGCCTTGATTTGGACATTTTCCAGACCTCAAAAGTGTAAGCTAATAAATTTCCATTGTTTAAGGCAATGCATTTCATGGTATCTGCTGCAGCAACCTAGGAACTAAAACAGCTGTATTTCAGGCTGGTTTTCAGTATTGTCTGGGGAAATTTGTGACTGACTGTAGGAGTTAGAATACTCATTTTACACAATTAGGTAGAAAGTAGGGAAATGTAGAGAGCAAAGCACACTGTGAACTTCGAGACTTGTTCATAACTGACTAGTATTGTTTTTCCTACATGGTTGCTATTACTGATAATTCATTCCTATTTATTCTTAAATATTTTTATCATTTTGCTACTAAAATATAATTTGTATTCCTTTAGTCTCTTGTAACTTCCTTATTAAAAGTCTATGAATAGGTAAACCCTAAGAAGACAAATAACCTCAAAAAAGATGGCCTGAAAATGCTCCTATAAGCCTGTAAAACAAAAGAAAGAGGGATGTATTTATAGGACTGATTCAACATATTGGGTTTATCCACCTCCATATAGTTCTATTTAGGCCATCTGTAATTCTGTTTCTACAGTACTTAATTACATTTTTCCATTTGTAAAAGTAGGTGGAAATTATTTAGTTGTGAGACACGGAATTATATTAATCTCTTTAGTATATGCTTAATTTACTTACTTTATTTACTTTATAGCAGTGTGTATCCAAATATAGTAGGTACCTTTAATCCTGAAACCATTAGTTACAGAAAATTTTCTGTATTTGCATAATGTTAAACAGCTGGATAAAAACTGAGAATTTCAGCCAATCTTTTGTTCTTTTTACCTGATGGGACAAATATTGATATTTGATTATTTCCAGGTGGGGTAGAGATGGACAGCTGTACACTTAAACGTATTCTCTTCTTTTCCTGGGCATGTAGCTAGATACTATTTGCCAGCCTACTTTGCAGTTGGGTGAGGCCAAATCATTGAGTTTTAGACAACAGAAAGTGGGTGGAAGAACTGTGTGCCACTTCAAAGCCTTGACCATAAAAATCTCCCACATACACTTCGCTATATTGTTTCCTTTCTAGCTCACTGGGATGGTGACTGCACTTTCTACTCCAGAGCAGATTTGGAAGCCATATATTGAAAAAGGGCCGAGTCACTATGACCTGTGTCTCTTACTGTTATAGGGAAGAGAACAACTTCTTCATCTCCAAGTTATATGCCCTTGAACTGCTTTATGAGCAACAGAAACATCTATTTCATTGAGCCATGACATGTTAGGGTGCATTTATTTTCACTGTCTAATGTACCCCAACCTATATAATAGGTAACTGATTTTTTCTATACTTATACAGATATTTACATTTGCTTAATTTTCTTTCAACAATTGAATTCTGTACCTGTTCTTCAGTCATTTGAGGATTATTTCCGGTGGCTGTGAAAATGTGCCTCTCAGCCCACCACCTTTATTGATGTAATTAACCAAGGACCCACACTGCACCTGGAAATTTGTCATCTCATTTGAGCTGAGGACACACCTCCCACAGGCTTCTCACAGCCAGTGAATGAGAATGGGTTACTGAGCAGACCCGTTCATGAAAGGCCAGATTTCTATGACAGCTGACTTTGGCTCGAGGACACCCTAATGGCTTTGCCAAAGAAAACTTTCCTTAGACCACAGGGCAGTATGGGCCACATCCATCCACCATCGTCTCTGTCTTCTTTTTACCATGTGTAAGTCTTGAATGGTGAGCTGATGGCTTTCCTAGCCTTAACCAGCTGCCCCAGGCTTTTCTGGCTCCCTCCCTCCCTCTTTTTATTTTTTTTCTTTGAGGATGCATTTCTCTTAATAGAAAACTTGTATGTTTAACACTTCTTAGTGTCTGCTTCCCAGAGGACCTGAACTAATGCAGCATCCTTCTATGGAAACACTGTATGTGCCATTCATTATTTGGGAGTACAGTTATTAACAAATCACAAGGTTATGTTTGCCATATACTAGATAATAACAGGTGAAATGCCCACAGAACTCTCTTTTCACAGCAGTGATTTTAACATGATTAAATCCATACATTATAATAAGTGTGAGTGTAAAATGTTGTCTTTTATATTACAAGGTATTTAAATCCTGTGGAAAGATGGTTGAATAGTTCATCAACCCAATAAAATCCTTTCCTACGATACAATTTTCACTGGAACACAATCTAAATATCAACCTAACAGCAACTTGCTGAAGAACTGCTTAGGGGACTAACAATTTTCTATTTGATTCAAATCACTTATCATGAAATTTTATCTGATAACAATATGATAACTTGGAGATTTAATGGAATTTAATGTGCTAAAAGTAACTTACTGCTTATTTTTTAAAATGAGAGCAAACATTTAACAAGAGGCATACTAGGTAGCCTACTATGTGAAAGAATCTGAACCTATACCCCATCCCTTTCCCTCAGGGCTTAATCATCTCAAATAAAGAAAATAGAACAAATGACTGAAGTGTATATTCTCGTTTTTCATAATGAAATAAATTTGAAAGCATACTATAAATTATAACATTATTTCAGGCAAACTAAGAACTCCATTATCAACAAAAAGACACTTTTGACCACCAGTTGAAACCCCAGTCTCTGAGCTAGACACTAAAGATACGGAGAATAATGTAGCACATTCCCTCAATGAGGATAGAGTTTCCATGAAGAAAAAAAACACTAACTATATTATAACCTAGTAAATGTGATGTTGCACAGACAAGAGATCCATGAGGACAATGGAACAAAATGATTAAGGTAATAATATTAGTTTCTGCTAGTTTAGAATTGTAGTTGGACAGCAGTCTCTACAATTGCGCCAAATTTTCTACTAAAAGAACAAAAACAAACAAGTAAAAAACTCTCATGAATACTTAAAACTGAGACCAATGGTTAATATTCTATCAGGAAAAAAATGGAAAATTTTGATAGCCTTCAAATTTTGCAGCTATAAACGCAAGTCCCTTAACTATTTGTTTTTAATACATTTATTTCAATAATGCTCATCTTCATTTTCTCCCTTAACCCCACATTAATGTATGTGTGAGTGTGTGGGTTTACATGTAGAGTTTTTATTCTGAAGATTTTTAAATTTTATGTCGTCATATTTTTGATATTTTATTTTGTAATTTCTCCATAAACTAATTAAACTTGTGATTATTTCTAAAAAGCAAGAGTCTTTTTCTCTAACAGTAAAAAACATCAAAATGTACCATGCTTATTAAACATTTATTATGCCCCAAGTACTAAATTAGGGCTGATGAAGATAAAATTTGCAAATATATCCCCCGGTTGAATAAGTTTATAGATTTGGGTTTGAGACAAATATAAAAAAAAACAGTTATAACAATGTAAAGCCATAAAGACTTGAAAAATAATAAAGTCAGAGTTGTGGTAACTTAAAAAAAGAGTAATAACTTCAGGAGGTGATAGTGATGTTTTGTAAGTATTACTCTGCGGGAGTGGGGGCACTTTTTTTTTTTTAGTGAAAGGGAGGTGGGTATCTGTGTGATAAGATTAAATTTAGTAATTAAATGATGAGGATTAAGTGCAAGGACCATTATTGGCACAGAAGTTATCATTGTTGGAGAGGAGGGAGGAAGGAAGAGGGAGAGAGAAGAAAGGGAGGGAAGGAAAAGAGGAAGGAAGGAAGGAAGGAAGGAAGGAAGGAAGGAAGGAAGGAAGGAAGGAAGGAAGGAAGGAAGGAAGGAAGGAAGGAAGAAGAAAAAATGTGGTGCAATTAGAGAACTGGAAATAAGTTGGAATGACGGGGACATTGAGTGTGGAGAGAGGGGTCCACAAAGAAACTGCAGACAATGATCAAGGCTCATCTTAAAGGGCCTTGGATACCGTGCTACAGAATTGTGAGTTAATCAGAAAGAAATCAGGAAAACATTTTAAGCCAGGAGATGATATTTACATTTTATAACTGTCACTGAAAAGCAATGCAATGTGAAGAAAGACTAGAGCAGGGAAAGTAATGAGGAACCATTGTAATATTAAACTAAGCAAGAGATGGTAATGGTTTGAACCAATCAGTGACTGCGGAGATCGGAGAAGATTTGAGAGTATTAAAGATATACAAACAACTAGCCTTAATGACTGCTGCATGCATGTTGGATTAAGGGAGAAAATGAAGATGATCTTTGGAATTCTAACTTGACAAATCAACAGGTTATGCAAGCATTGATAGTGACAGAAAAGAAATAATTAGGAAATAATTTATTGTATTGGTTCTCATTCATCTACAACTGAGGTTTTCTAGCAAAAAAAATGGGTCCTATTTATTATTGACTATATCGTAAGAATTTTTTTTTCATTACCACAGGATCAGGAAAGATGTAATATGTTTTTACTGTATGTGTGTTCTATCTAAGAAGAAAAAATCTTTGATGTAAAGAATAACAAAATCACTAAAATACCCTAAAGATCTTTGGTTAAGCAAATATTCAAAACTAATTTAAAATTACTTGGTCCCATAAATATGCTTTCTCCAGAATATAGCCAATGAATTTCTGAGAACTTACTATGCAAAGCTAGAAGTGAAATTTCAGTTACTTTGTAATTTTCACATTAAATATATATATTTTACTTTAAAGGTAAGTATTTTTCTTTTTTTTTCTTAGAAATGAAATGGTTTGAACTGAATACCCAATTTTTAAAATATAAAACCTCTACTAACACAAGCAAACTAGCTCATTAAATTAAAAAAAAAGAGCTAATATTTTCAATACCATGCTGAAAAAGAAGAAAGAAAAGCTCAGAGTATGAGTAAAGAAGGAGGAAGGAAGAAAGGAAGGAAGACAATGAGGGAGGGCGGGAGGAAGGAAAATAGGAAAGAGGTGAGGAGTGAGGAGGGAACAAAAGGTAGAGGGTATTATTTCAGAATAAATATAACTATGTTTACTCCAAGAAACACTTTTAAATGTATGCAATATGCCATATAGCTAGGGTCTATTCTACAATCTTTAAGTAGAAGGATTAAAACACATATCGTATAATTTTCCATTTATATTACAACATTTTCAGCAAAAAAGTAATTACATAGCTTAATAAAAGTTTCTTGGAAAAAAAAAAGACCAATTTCAAACCTGCCATTTGGAGAGAGAAATTGAGTTCAATTGTAACCATTACTTTAAACTAACCTCAAATTAATGTGCAATATAAATTTCAAAAACACTAAGTACTCCTTTCAGGTAAAATAGCAATTTTTTTCCAGTATTCATAGCAGACCAAGCTTATGATAACTTGGAGCTGAAATGACATTTCCTCACCATTAGCAATTGCACTTCTGTGACTAAAATGTGTTCCTCAAAAGACCAGGCAAAGCTAGGAGAGCTACATGTATGTATAGTTGAAAGCTTCCATACTGGAGAGAAAAAGTGCCTCAGTTTATGTGGAAATCCTCCCACCATTAAAGCATAAACTTTCAAAACATAAGCCAATGAGCTTTATGAATAAATAAATACACCATCAAATAAAGGGCCAAAGAAGATGGTGCTGTGGTTCTTAGAATCAGAAAACAACTGTGCGGAACTCTGAGCTCTGTTCTATGGATGAGGAGAAGAATGGACATTTCAGTCTGTATTTAAGCACACTGTTGCTGCAAGAAGTGGGTATTTAGAAATATGTTTGTTCTATTTGAAATAATGCCAATAAGGTAGTTAATGTGGCAGGCCTTTATCACACATTTATAAGGGAAATGGACAATGATAATTTAATATAGGGCTTAATAACACTTCACACAATTAATAACACTTGTCCATGCCAAGGCCCTTTGTATCCCGGCCTACAGAGGAGAGAAATCACAGCGCTCTCCAGGATGATGGGTCTGCCTTCACAAATAATTCCTTACAGCCCTGGTAATAGGTGTGTCCTCTGTACACTGCCAGGGCAGGTGAGCAGGTCTTACCTGATAAATGCTCTCTAATATTCCTATTTCCTAAACCATTGGATACCTTCATGTGCATTATACCAGGACAGTCCTGGCATTTCAGCTTCATTTAATGCAGTCCACATTTTGGTTCATGCTAAAGCCAACCAAGTGACCAAGCCTTCAGAGCCCTTTCTAACCTACCAAGCTACAACAATAAATCTAGAATCACTGTTTAGTGGGACCATGGCAATAAATTCAGCCTGATTCAACTTTGTTTCTTACGTCATTATGCCACACTCTTAATATCCGTTCCCACATATGTTTCCCAATTCCATTTGTATACACCAGAGAGAAATCATGTATTCTTTTGGAATGGTTCATTTTTTGAACCTCAGCTTTTGGGGCCTGTTGGGATTTCAATCTAGTCATAAGGATGAACACCAAAAGGGGTGGTGAGATGGGTCATGAGAGGTGCTAGCAGTGTTGCAAGTTGACTACCTCAGGAATCCCATGCAGTGTCGTCTGGTGAAACAGGGTGAACTTCCTCAGACAGAGGTGTGAAGGATGTTCCCTCAAAGGAGGTAATTTCAGGTTTATCAAACAAATCACAAAAATTGTGCTAAGATATTAAATATACTGACACAAAGAGCCTCGCCTTTTATAAACATTGAGCAGGAATATACAATGGTGATATTTAATTTTTCTCTCTTGCCAATTCATATCATGAATAATCAGGGCCATCCTGATCATTGGAAATACGGTCTTTGAATCTAATCAGAGTAGAGATCCAATTCAAAAACCAAGGGCCAAATCAGAAATCTCATTGTTCAGATTCTGTTTCTCAAAAATAATCCTCAACCAAAACCTATAGTAGTCAGGGTTCCCCAGAGAAATAGATCTGACTGGATATTTTTAATAGAAATTGGTTTATATAGACCATGGGAATTGGCAAGTCTGAATTCCATAGGACAGTCTGCAAATTGGACACTCTGCATTCAGCCTGCGATTAGTGGAATCTACAGTGGGGTCTGATACAGAAGCAGACAGTTTAGCAGAGAGATCAGGAGAAGAGCCACTCAAAGGGAGACTTTTTTTAACCTGTCATCCCAGAGAGGCTGTAAGCATACCCAAGGCTGTACCCTCTGAGGAATGACAACACCGGAGGCTGCACACTGCAGGAGAAATAAACTTCACTAAAATAGTCGGACCAAATCACTAAAACAATTTAACAGAAAACAACAAAAACATACAGCAGAAAAGGGTGGTGGTAGATAACTACCCAGAATTGCAACAAAATATTATCTAAAATGCTTATTTTTTCAACAAAAAATTTAGAGATATGCAGAGAACAGGAAAGTGTGACCCATACACAGGAAAAGAATAAAGCAGTCAATATAAATATCTTGGGCCCAGGTGGAGTACAAGAGTCAAAGATGTCAAAGCAGCTATTATAAATAGCAGGGTCTATAAGTATAGAAATGTAATAGATTGACAATAACAGCATGTAGGAAGTGGGTAGTAGCAAAGTTGCATTGAAGTAATGAAATGACACCAGGTGGTAATTTGAGTTTACAAGATAAATGGAGAGAACCAAAAATGTTAAATAAAATGGTTTCAGTACCAAAGTTTTTAAATATATGAGGGGTGCAAGAGTAGTTCAGTGGTAGAATTTTTACCTGCCAAGTGGGAGACCCAGGTTCGATTCCCAGCCTGTGCATTACTCCAAAACAAATCAAACAAGCAAAGAAAGAAAGAAAGAAAAAACAAATAAAAATTCAACAAATGGTGCTGCAATAACGGGATACTCACACGGAAAAATAATTAAATGTGACCCCTGCCATACAGCAAAAAAAAAAAAAAAAAACCCAACAAATATATACATATATAAAGCTCCCCTTCCTTCTCCCAGCTTCTTTAAAAGATACACAACTACATAAAAAATAATTATAGAAACTCATGTTGGGTTCTGTCATATATAAACATAATATGTAAAGCAACAGTAAGCCAGAAAGAGAGAAGAGGAATAAAGCTATATAGGTGTAATATTTCTACACTTCACTGGAATTGCTACTTTTCTGATAATTTAAGATACATATGGTAAACCTTAGAGTCACCACTGAGAAAATAATTCAGTCATACATTGAAAAAATCAGTAAAGAATTTAAAGCATTACTTTCAAAACATTCATAATACAAAAGAAAATGGTAAAGAGAAAAGAACAGAACAAAAAAATACATGACACACATGGAAAAGAAATAATAAAATGGCAGGTGTAAATCCAATCTATCAATAATAACATTAAATATGGACGAGCTATACAATCTAATCAAAAGGAGATATTGTCAGACTGGATTAAAAAAAAAAGAAAAAGATCCAATATTTATGTCTCTGCAGGACACATAAAAAAGCAAAAGGATTGAAACATTATATAATGTAAACAGCATTCCTAAGAAAGCTGGAGTAGCTAAAATCATAGGAGGCAAAAAAAGACTTAAAGACAAAAAAGAACTGTAAATACAAAAGGACAATTTTAAATTATAAAATGGTCAGTCCATTGCAAAACACTAAAATTATGAATACATATCCATCTAAAAACAGAGCTGCAAAATACATGAAGGAAAAACTGACTGAACTGATGGGAGAAACAGAAAATTCAGCAATAATAGTTGGAGGTTTCAATCCCCCACATTCAGTATGAAATTCAATAATGATTAACAAGCGACTAGAATGGGGAACAATGCTATTAATCACCGAGACGTAACAGATATCTATAGAACAAGTAAAAAGTATTAGTAACTTTTAACCCACATATAAAGAAAAGCCCAGGCCCAGAGATGGCTGCTCTGATAAATTCTACCGATAATTTAAAAGAGAATCATATCAATGGATGCTGGTAGTAGAAACACATTATTGTGATTGTGATTCCCAGCACTGTAGTCTGTTGGCCAATGTGGTTAAAAGCAGAGGCTCTGTATTGTGTAAGATGCTAGAAGGAAAGTTGGAAGGCAAAATATGAGACTGTGTAACACAGTGAACCCTATTGTGGACAATGGACTATGGTTACTAGTACAAATGTAAGAATATTATGTCATGAATTAGAACAGATGTGTGAGACTATTACAAGGTATTAATAATATGATGGTATATGGAGAAAAATATTTGTAATGTAAACTATGGACTATAGTTAAAAATATTTTAACATTCTTTCATCAATAGTTACAAAGGAAGCACACTAATGCAATGTCTCAACAATGGGGAGGGTATATGAGAATATTGCATTTTTTACATGATTTTTGTAGGCTTACAGCTTTTCTAATTAAAATAATTAAATAACAATATTTTTTAAAAAAATAAGCCATATTAATTCTTAACAAATGTTTCCAAAAATAGAAGAGAAGGGAACACGTCCCAAATCATTTCATAAGCTCATTATTAACCAGCTAACAAACACAGGCAAGACATCAGAAGGAAAGAAAACTATAAACCAATATTTCCTATTAATATAGACACAAAACTCCTCAAAAAATACTAGCAAATTAAATCCAGCACTGTATTAAAAAATTCTACATCACAATCAAGTATGATTTATCTTAGGAATATATATCACAACTAAATTGATTTAACATGTAAAATCCAATTAATGCAATATAATAAAAGAAAAAAAGTGGTTATTTGATAGGAACAAAAAAATTTTTGACAAA
>PVIY010046360.1:0-18525 GCA_004026745.1 Myrmecophaga tridactyla | reverse complement strand
ATTTCATGGAGGGCTTTGGGTGTCTGCGGAGAGACAGGACGGTGGTGTGTGTGGGAAACTTCATCCTTCCTTACTAATCCCTTCAAAACCAATGCTCTTAAATCTCCCAGTCACCAGCTCTCACCATCATGCTTATTCCCAAAATCAAGTGACATGGATGCACTATAGCTTCCTAGACCTACAAGGAGTCCTTGGATTGGGTTACTCCTGCTTTCAGTTGAAGGCATTGTTGACGGCTCCTCCTGCTAGGGAAGAATATTCAAGTTTAAGTGCAATAACCTCTCATTGCTGGGGTCACGTCTACTTTTTTTGCTATGTAACATCTGTTTTTGAAATTCGGCTGAGACCCTGACTTAAAGCTGTTTAACTTAAAAAGCAGCAAGAGAACATCTTGTTTTCATGAATGGCCAGGGGCTGTTGTAGGTCAACAAATAAAAGGTCTGTTTGTGGTATTCAAAGTGGAAAAGCTGGTTGTATGATGTTCTGCCACTGGGATAAATTCATTATGGACTGTTTGTTTCTTGGAATCATGAAACAAAGTTTGGAAAGCAAAATGGACCGGCTTCATTTAAATCAGCAAATTTCTGCTTGATGGTGGGTAAGAAATATGCCTTTAGTTTTTAAAGGCTTATGACGCCACCATGTCTAGAAAGAGGCACTCATCCACACCTCCTACCTTAGTCACGTAAAGTTAATGTTGTAAGTAGATTCCCTATATCTGAATACATTCTGGCAGACAGCATCTGAGAAATCATTATTTTTATATTACTTACACAGCATCTGAAGTGGGAAAGAAAGGTGGTGAGGATAATCCACTATCCCGCAAGCCTGAGTAGCTAGTCTACTTATAACCTGCTTTTTTAGGAGAGAGAAATAGAGCAAGGGAGTTTTATTATCAGCACCCAGAAGAATGTAGATGTTATGCAGATAGCACATAAGTGTCAATAGTTATTTGTTGACAGAATACAAACTCTGGTCTTATACATTTATGTTCTTTTCAAGAATGCATGTCTGTATGTATATTAAAATCATTCCTGTTCAAAAAATCTGTTACTGACTATGTCTTATTCCGACCCAAAGAAAACTATTAGCTCATCCTGTAATTCATAGCAGCCTACTTTTTTTCCTTCCTAGCCCTTATCCCAATTTGAGTTTTATTTGTTTATCTTCTGTCTCCACCATCAGACTATAAATATCATAAAGGCAGGGTAGTCGTGTTCACAGCTTACAAGCCACACTGAGCAATGTGCTCGTACATGAATGACACTTTTATAAATATTTGTTGAATATTTTAATGATTTTTTCATTGTGATGATCGTCTGTATAGCCTCAACCACTCTCGATTTTATCTAAATTTAAATAAAATAAAATGACATGAATAGGGCTTATAATGCAGTTGAATATGCAGGGGGCTTTTGTGTGATGATGCACTTATTTCATTTGTCCATACAGGCTAAGAAAGGTCATGGTGGGATGGGTTAGTCTAACCATTTACATTTCCTCAGCTTAAAGTTGTCAGCCCATATCTGCCGTATAGGTGGCTAGACTAATAGAACTTTTGCACATGGCAAAATTTAGGATATTTTTCTCAAGTAGTAAACTCATTCCTGGTGAGGTTAAACCTATGACTTTGGCCTTATTAGCACTAAATACTGGCTAACAAAGCAACCTGGTAAACCTGACCACAGTCCAACCACCTGTGGTCAGAAAGATGCTTTGGGTATTTGGCTGGCATATGGCTTAATGTGCACATTCACTCGTCTAGTGGTCACTTTACACCTTTCTGATGATCAAGCAAAATATGAACTTGAGCAGGGACAAGATGATTCATATGCTCCATTTTGTTTTGGCTGCCTGCATACACAGGGTTGAAAAGGGAATGATTTATTAAGTTCCAAAGGATCTCAAGAGAAATGCGCATTCATTTACAAGAGGTGCAATTCCACAATAGTCTCTTGCTCTTGTATACTTGAAAACATTTCCAATGAAACAAAGTTGGATGCAGAAAAAAAATAAGAGGAGAAAAGAAAAATAATATTCTAAATTCTGAGCAATTCTACTTTAATAGGACGCTCCATCTGCCAACTGGCTGCGGCGTTGACTACTTGTAATATATACTTTTGGTAGGCCACATGTAGTTCTTGGAACTGTTTATATTAGGCTGTAGAAACCTAATTATTCTAAAATTGGCAAGACTCGCTTTGGTTACTTAATACAAAATTGCTTAGTCATCTTTAAACATAGTGTGGACAGCACTGTTTTAAGTGTGAAAAACTGGGAAATGCAAATGTGCTCCAAAGATATTTTAGGCCAGTTAGAAAAACAGGAAGGTATCATTTTTCAAGATGCTTAGCAGGTGGTTGCCACATGTTTTAATTTGACAGGCAAGATAACTGTTGGATTGACGTCCTTGATTATAAGCATTTTTCGTTTTAAAAACTTTGTGAATTTGTCAAAAGTGAAAAGCTGCTGCTGCTTCTTAGATTGTATTCTAATGCTACATTTTACAATGTACAGATTTTCCAGGAAGAGTCTGATGAACAATAGAATCAGTTGTCAAACAGCTTTCTTGTCCTCAGAACCAAACAAGGATGTCATTACAAGCTAGTTGTCACAAAGATGTCATTTCATACTAATTATCACAAAGGTCCTCCTTTTGATTCTTTCCTTGAACACTCAGCTCACCATTCTTGAACTACTGTCATCCAAAAGCAACAGGGATATACAGAGGTTCAGGAAGGAAAGGGGTTACTTCCTTGTATTTTAGGGTCTGAAAAGGTTCCTGAGGTCTCAAGTTTTGCCAGGAATGCCTACGGCAACCTCACACTCTTCCTGTGATTTGGGGTGTCGCTCCAAAGAGAGATGGTGAGAGAAGATAAAAGTCCTGTAGCCAATGGGTACTGACATCAGGCCTAGGAAGGGTAGGTTCTCAAGCAAACATCCAGATCTGTGCCTTATGTTTCTAATTACTGAGCATGGTTAGAGAGCAAAATCAGGCAACGCTTTTTTTTTTTCAACTGATGGAAGCATTTAAATCTGTTCTGAATGTCAGTGTTTTCTAATTATGATGGAGGAGTGGCAAGGAATCTCCAAAGGCCATGGAAGTTTGGAGTGCTTCAGCTCAACCCTTATTACTCTCTTCTTACTCATCATGTCTTTTTTCTAATTCGTTCTCTTTAAATGTCCCAGAACAAACATATTCTCTCTGTTACAAATGCCAAATAACCCTTTTCTTGACACCAGAATTTCTTTCTGAGACAAAATTCTTTTCCACTAGAAGAAAATAGCCACATAGCCACAAATACAAATCAAAATATGAAATAGTGTTCCATAGTGAACTCCCCCCCTTCTTAAGATTACTGAGAGCTCAACTTGAGAAGTGGGCTTTTGAGAATGTTTGAACCAAGTTCTTCTATTTATCAATTAAGTCCAATGAGTAAGTCATGCCCTGAGAATCATTCCAATTCAACAAGTGTGACCCTAGTGCTGATTATAACAAAAATATTTGGTTGAGAACTGTCATGGTTTGGAGCTATATATCCCAAAAACCATGTTCTCAGACTTGTTCCATTCTTGTGGGTATAATCTCTTGTAAATAGGACCTTTTGTTGAAGTTAGTTCAGTTAAGGTATGAC
This sequence comes from Myrmecophaga tridactyla, assembly GCA_004026745.1. Taxonomy (NCBI): domain Eukaryota; kingdom Metazoa; phylum Chordata; class Mammalia; order Pilosa; family Myrmecophagidae; genus Myrmecophaga; species Myrmecophaga tridactyla. The sequence continues at coordinate 14,890 of PVIY010046360.1, read as the reverse complement.
CCAATTGAGTAGGGATATGTCTTAATTCTATTACTGAAGACCTTAAAGGGAAGGTCAAGAAAGAGAGAAGACCACAGGGAGCAGTTAGAAGCTGAACATAATAGAACCTGGATGAGAAGGGAGAAGCCATGAGAAGCTGCTATGTATATTGCCATGTGACAGAAAAGCCATGAACCAACGATTGCCAGGGAATAGCCTCTGAATGCAACAGTTTTCTAGGGGAAATACTGCTTTGATGATGCCTTGATTTGACTTTTCCTAGCCTCATAACTGTAAGCCAATAAATTCCTGGTGTTGAAGCCAACCCATTGCATGGTAGTTGCTTTAGCAATAAGGAAATGAAAACAGTTTGGCACTAGAAAATAGAAAATAATATGCTGCTATTGCTATTTCCACTAAAATGTGGAAACAGCTTTGGAATTGGGTACTGTGTAGAGGCTGGAAGAATTGAGAGAAAAAAATATAGATTGTTTTGAAGAGATTGTTGGTAGAAATATGGATGATGAAGGTACTTCCGATGAGGCCTGAAAAAGAAATAATGAATGTGTCATTGGAAACTTGAGAAAAGGTGATCCTTGTTTTAAAATAGCAAAGAACTTGGCAATATTGAGTTCTGATGCCAGATGGAAAGCAGAACTTAGAAGTGATGAACTTGGATATTTAGCTAAAGAGATTTCCAAGCTAAGTGTGAAAGGTGCAGCCTTGTTTCTCCTTACAGCTTATAGTGAAATATGAGAAGAAAGAGATAAGCTGAGAAATGAACTGTTAAGCATAAAGAAACCAAAAATTGTTTGTTTGGAAAATTCTGAGTCTATCCAGGTAGTGTGACATGAGACTAAGGCCAGAAGAGACACTATCAGGGACCTTCCTGAACTTCTGAAAGTGAGTCCCCAGAGAATGAAACTCCACATGGGGGGCTAACTGAGCATGGATCCAGTCAGTCATTTCAGTAGAATTCAGGATTTGAGTATAGTTATCCAGGGAGAATCTATGGGAAATCTTTTTATCTGATGGTTTGGAGCCCTGTGAACTGCATGCAAAACTGACAAGGTTTTTTGTGAAATTTGTATCAGCAGAACCACTATGAGCCTGGACTGAAGGGGACAGAGAAGGGATGAATTGAAGGAAGAATGACTTCAAGGGCAGAACCCTGAAAGCTGGGGTCTGGACTAAAGAGATCTCCTAGGGCCAAGAGAGTGGGTACACCCATTGTACAGAAAGGGCTAGTTCACCACTGCATTCAGGGAGAGTGCTGCTGCCCCAGTACTTAAGATTGTGCCAGCTGTGGCCTGGTGTACCCAAGAAGCCTGGCTACCACCCTAATGCTAGCTGATGGGGCCTTTGTCTTTGTATTTGTGGAGAGACTGGTCACAATCCCAATGCATGGAGAGGATAGACCCTTTACCCCGGTGCTCAGGAAGAGCCCGGCCACTGTGCCAGCACTTAGAAGGGGTAGACCTGCTGCTTCATCAGTTCTGGAGGACAAAACAGCAATCTATATATGATTCTCAGACCTTGAAATCCAATGGAACTTACCATGCTAGGTTTTAGAATTGTTTGGTATCCATGACTCCAGTTTTCCTTCCAATTTCTCCCTTCTGGATGATAATGTTTGTCTTATGCCCGTCCCTCCATTGTATATTGGAAAAAGATAACCTGTTCTCTAGGTTTCACAGGTCCTCAGACAGAGGGGAATTGTGTCCCAGGTCAAACCATAACTATAATCAATTTGGACAAGCCTTTGTAATTGACACTGTTACTGAAATGACTTAAAGCTTTGGGGATGTTGTAATGGAATCAGTGCTTTTGGCATGTTGAAAGAACGTGTCTTTTTGGAGTTAGAGAGTGGACTGCAGTAGTTCGGAGATATGTCCTCCAGAAAAATATGTTCTTTGCTTTGGCCCATTCTTGTGGGTGTGAATTCTTGTGAATGGGACCTTTTGATGAGGTTCCTTCAGTTAAGGTATGGCCCAGCTGAGTCAGTATGGATTTTAATTCTATTACTGAAGACCTTATAGGGAAGGTCACAGAGAGAGAGAGAGTGAAGGTCAGAGGGAGGAGCCAGAAGCTGATCATCAATGGAATCCAGAAGAGAAGGGAAAAACCAGGAGAGGCTTTTATTTTCATGTGTACTTCCAAGAAAAGCCAAGGATCAAAGATCGCCAGCAACCACCCTCAGGACACAGGGTGTTCTGGGAGAAAGTGTCACTTTGCTGATGCCTCAATTTTGGACTTCTCTTAGCCTCAAAACCATGAGCCAGTAAATTCCTGTTATTTAAATCAACCCATTGTATGGTATTTGCTTTAGCAATGAGAAAACTAAGACAAGAATTTTGAGGGGTCACAAAAATGAGCAATAGAGAGAGACCTTGTGTTCAAGAAGGTAACAATTTTCTGGGGAAGACAGATGTGTAATTTGTAATTAAAATACGAGTTATAGCCTACATGTTCCAATAGAAATATAATACAGCTCAATGCACACTTAGGTCAGTAAGTGATTCAGAGATCCTACGTTCTTGTCTGGTCTTAAACTGGCATTCACCTGAGACATTTCTTACATGAAAAAACGTCCAGATATCCCCAAACCACCAAACCAGTGAATCAAGGTGATTCATCTTTCTATACTTTCTTAACTGATCAGTGTTTATACAGTGAATCAAAGACCTTGCTTATATACTATATATATGAATCTCAAAAGTTATATAAAGCCACTTTTGCAGTAGTTACACAGTAACTCTGGCAGAGTTTTCTTCCTGAAATATAGAAATGAACTTTTGTCCTTTAAAAAAGGACAGTCACAGCAAGATTGTCCACATCTAAAAGACCTTCCATGAGAGAGCAGAGCGGTTCGTAAGGAGAGAATTAAAGGCCCACTTCCATGCTTTGAGAGGCTGACCTGCAGCACCACACCCATGAATAGCCATATCTATTACATCTCCTATATGACATTGTAAGGTCTTTGAAGGAGGAGACTGTGTCTTCTACCTCTTCATGTTCCTGAAGTTCATAACATTATTTCATAACAGTTCAATCATTTCATCCTGGGAGTTGGAAGACTTTGTGGCAGGGCTGTCCAACAGAACTTTCTGTGTTAATGAAAATGTTCTCCACACTGTTGTATATGGTAACTACTAGCTGCATGTGACTATTGAACACTTGGAACTGAATTTTTAATTTTATTTAATTCAAAGTAATTTAAATTTAAATCACTATATGTGACTAATGGCTACCATACTGGACAGCACAACCTTGAAATCGTAATTTTTTTTACTTTAGCCCAAAAGAGGGTCATCTTACCTCTGCCTGATTATTTCTAGTAATCAGAGTTCACACTTTATCAGCAGCCTTACCACGGTCGGATAGTTGTAAGGGAGCTGGTACTCCATCCTCACCACATCTGTGTTAGCTTCTGTTATGAGATATACATTTAGAAAATACATTAACACATTTCTTAACAAAGATAGGCATTTTTTTTCCACATGGACTCGGGTTGTGGGAGAATTTCTATCTTTAGCTTAGGGCTCATACATATGCAATTTACTCCTCACTAGATGCTAGGAGAACAATGGGAGCAGAAGCCTATTTTGATTTGGTATTTACCTGTGTCTTTCAGTCTAATTCTCATTGAGTTTGCCAAGAAATGGTATTTCAATTCTTGCAAAGGGCAGAAAAGGAACTGTGTTCCAAATTTTCCCTTCTTACTTTTCCAAGAAGGTTTCCAGGTTAATGTAGAAATTAGTCTAAATGCTAGTCCTGGTTTTCTACTGCTTTGCTGTGGTTTCATGAACTACTGCCAAAACTCTATATCTCTCAGTTCCTTTCTTTAAGCAGGCATGAATCCTCTCTTCTTACTTTGGAAGATCAAATAATGATAACCATAGAGTTTTGTAAAATATAAAGTGCTCCAAAAAAGGTGGCATCACTTGTGATAACATTTTAAGATGCTACCCAATATCCCTCAACACTTCCCAAGTGTTGAAGTCAATATACAAATTCAACACTATTTCACATGTCCAAAATGCCAAGATGTGCATTGAAGTGGAAGAGGCAGCACAAATACATTGGCTTTATTAACTTTGTCAGTTCTCCTGCTTTGCAAATGGAAAAATAAATAATAGTGAAAAAGCCATAATGAAAGACTGAATGATGAAAGAGAGAAAAATCAGGCTATAACCAGTTTTTCTACCCATAGTAGGGCTTAGTATTTTGGATTCCACTGGTTGGAGAAAATAAATAACTTGAGAAAACAAAGCACTCAGATTTGTCCTATTAATGCTATTTCTAAATTGCTGGTCTTGAGAAATGTGCCTGGGTGACTGCATGTATTTTTTTTTTTTTTAAGTAGCACAGATTTTTGGAACAAGATGGTGAAGGTTGAGCTAAAGTTAAGTCCAGACTGTGTGTTAGAGTGCATGTGTTTATTTGGCTTTTGAGTCCCAAATGAATCATTCAGTTCAGAAAAGAGAAAAGCAGGTTGATAAATTGAATTTTTTTTTAAAGGACAAAAGTTCATTTCTATATTTCAGGAAGAAAACTCTGCCAGAGTTACTGTGTAACTACTGCAAAAGTGGCTTTATATAACTTTTGAGATTCATATATATAGTGTATAAGCAAGGTCTTTGATTCACTGTATAAACACTGATCAGTTAAGAAAGTATAGAAAGATGAATCACCTTGAACAACATTTTCCAAGATATTCAGAATGGTAAAAGCTAGAATAAAAATCCAGGGTTCAAATCAGCTCCCAATTCCTGAATGTCTACTATGTACCAGTGATGAAGAGAATTTTTAAAACAGGGTATCTATTCATATGTGGCCTGTAGACCAAAACATGTGAAAAGTAAACAATCAATAAAATATTTAAATAATAAAGAGAACAATTGATGACCTGTAGTACATGATTAACTTCCTGAAATGAATTAAAAATGTTCAAGGAGAGTGATACCACTTTCAAGCTGAGGTCTTCAGGAAAGGCAAGATGAAGGAGGTGAAATATGAGCCAGAATTTCACTACTGAATAGATTATGGATAGCAAAAAGGAGAGGGGAGCTCATCCTGACAAACAGAATACCACTAGTGAAAGTGCAGAGGTAGAAAATTGTAAGATACATTTGAGAGGCAATAGAAGATTTTTATCTAGGGTGACCCATGCAATGAACAGCTTGAAAGGAAGATTGATGGTTTATAAATCAGAAAATTTGAAGAGAACAGACTTAGAAATCAAAACATTTAGATCAGGAAAATAGGAAACTCAGATATGTCAATAAATATTCATTGACTATTATAGAGATGCCTCTGGGGGGCTTCATTGAAGTGTTGGGTCATGACATTTACAGTGGGCACAAACTGATAACCACTCAGAAAGGATCTGTCTAATAAAGGTCATGAGTATTGGAGGCCTAGGGTTCCTTGCCTCAGTAGAGAAATAGTTGGGATGGCAAGCGGGATGTAGTGCATAAGAGGAGAGAAGAGGGTAATGAGAAAGGCATGATACAAGAGAAGAAACTGTCAAATCTCAAACAAAAGTATGTAACAATGCTGCCCAGAGTGTGATCACCCTGGTTTTTGATTCTTACTAAGCAGTTAAGGATAAAATACTTGGAGCTCAATAATTATTTGCAAGGTTTAATTTCATTGAGACCCCTGTGGCTTATAATTCTGCAATTTACACTGAACTGCTTTAAAATTGAAGAGCAAAGAATAATTTAAAATCACTCCTTACATGAGTTTATACGATCCAGTGATTTATATTGGAGTCACTGACAATAGTCCTCTCAGAACTTCTCTGGGCACTGTTCCCTATTTCCTGAGGGGGAAATCAGTGCCTGGAGGGAAGTAGTGGTTTAGTCCAGGCATATTGTAGTGGTTAAGAGCACAAACTTTGACAAACCTTTACATTCTGTAAAATGGGGATTATAATCGCTACCTCACAGAGTTATTTTTTGATAAAATAAGATTACGTATTTAATATGGCTCAGCATGCGGTAATACTCAATACATGTGAATTACATTTGGAATCTGCATTAGCTTATTCAGTGTCTCTGAGACAATGGATTTTATTGTTGGTGGATCCCAAGACCAACACTAATTGGCATTGGCCCCAAATCCCAAGGGTGCCCCTCCTCTGCCCCCACCCTCCCTATTCAGTCCCTGCAGATCTGAAAGTAGATAGGGCTCAGCTTTCTCCACCCTGGCCTCTCCCCACCGCAATAACCTAGTGCTGGTTAGGAAAGCTACCTGCTCACAGCTGTCTTTCTTCTGTCTTGATTGCCTTTACCCACCATGCATGCATGAACGCACATGCACATACCCAAAACGGCTTCTTATCTGCCACCCATCCTGTCCCTAAAAGGACTCACAGGAAATATCTCTATAGTGAGGGCCATATGTCCACAGAGGGAAAAATATAAAAAAAAGAGTTTTGTGAACATAAAACAATAATAATTTGATTTATTTGGTTGAAAAATACACATCAGAAATTAAGGTCAATTTTTTAAAATGTGAAGATAAGGATCATAAATTGTATGTAATAAATATACTTTAATTCCAAATTTACAGAGAAAGATGAAGAAGAAGAAAAATGAAAGTGAGAGAGAAAGAGAAAAAAGTCAAAAAGAGAAAGGGCAGAAGAAATACTGATAAATGCTCCCCAGCTCCCGCCCCCAAAGGAGGAAGAGGTGGAAAAAAAGGGAAGAGATGAAAGTATGGGTTGCCCTAAAGTGGTAGTGAGGTACACGTGAGGGATACGGGTGTTGTCACATCTTGTCACTGCCATTCACCTGGGCCAGGGGCTCCCTGTATCATCAGCAAAGGGAGGGCAGCATGTTAAGTGATCTGAACTCCGAACCACCCCTGATTTATCACTTAATCATGACAACATATGTGTGTCCTGTTTTAAGAAAAGCCAATATATGAGAATGCATATTGGAAAGAGATACATCAGTAGGTAATGAATCTTTAGCATGGATTCAAATGAAGAATTAAGTATATAGGTAGAGTTTTTCTGGGTTGGGAACAAAATAAAAGTGCTCAAGTAAGCCATAAAAGGTGAGGAGTAGGAAAAGGAAAATAATTTGTGTGGGTAGAGAGCAAGTGGGGGTGGTCAGCCAACGTGACCACACACTGAGTCAGCCCTTGGAGTGCTCCAGGACACTGCCAGGCCCTGCAAGCCATGTGCAATCTTCTACTTGTTTGGGGATCTTTATTTCACTGCTCATTAGCACCTCCACCAGAGGTACAGGCTGAGGAAATAACCACTGCTGCTGACAAGCAGCCAGAATGACTGTTTTTAACTCTGAGGTGGTAGGAGCAAGAACCAGAAGCCCAGAGGATGCTCTCCAAGCTACTTGGATACATTAAGAAGAGTAAAATTTGTTTGCTTGCAGACAGACTTCTTTCTCCCATTTGTGTTTGCTGTTGCTATAGTTATTCAGGAGGGGATTTATATGCAACAAAAGACGAGATTGAAGAAAGGAAAGAGTAGAGACTGCGCTCTCACCCCCTCCAGCATTCCAGCAACGGAGTTCTGGTCTCACGGCTCACAGTCTTTACGAACACCTGCAACAGCAAGACCTATGCCCGTGTATTCCTAGTGGGGGCCTGTTTTGCAGAGGAAGACCCTCAAATCATTTTTTTTTCATTCATATAATTAAGGAGAGATCAAGCTGCAAAATGTAAAGAAATACATTTATGGTTGATGAAACAAAAAAGGAAACTGATTCTTTCTTCATTACCAGGGAAGTCTTGGAAAGGACTATTTGTAAGAGTTAGATAGAAAACCACTTTAAAATTTAAGAACCCCAAATGAACACAAAATTTTGAATCTTTAAAGAGTAATAAGCAGCATAAATAATACCCTAAGGGACAAGAAGGGGAGAAAAATCAAACATTGTATAGTTTTGTTTTTGTGGACTGAGATTTTATTTTTATTTTGTGTGTGTGTGTGTTTTAAGGGGAGGAAAAGACCTTGAAAATAAAAGAATCTGGCCATTTATTTAAGAAGGTTTCTGAACTTGGCTTCAAAATCAAGGTTTTGCTTTTTGCCCCTTCCAAAAAGAAGCCATCAGGTGACAACTTGGGGTTTTGTACAGCTCCTTATTTTTGTTACACAGGGCAAATGGCTCATCTCATGTGCACAGAAAGAGCTGGAAAATATTTTTTTGTGATCTGAGTGCAGCAGAGAGTCTAGGATTCCTGAGGAAGTGGAGGCCTCCCGCTCCACACAGGAAACAATCTTGAAGCAGGCCTTAAATGCCAGATTCCAAGCTGAGTTTAACTAACCACTGACAGCTCTGTAAACAAAGCAAGGACAAAAAGAGTCCGGCTTCCCCTTTTCTGGTAGTCATTTTGGGTTTGGGGGCTGCAGGGGAATTCTGGAATATTTGACTTCATGGCACAGAAACGCAGGGGAAGAGGGATTCTCATTTGAAGAACTGGAAAGGGAAAATCTTTCCGGGCTTAAAACCATCACGGAGGAGGTAGGAATGGGCAAATGGTTGGCTTATATTTACAGAGAGCCGGGACATTTGAACTCTGAAAACAGTTTGATTATAACTTAACTACTTTTTAAAATGTTGCTTCATTATGTTTATTCATGGTCTTATTATTACAGGTTGTATTATCATCCTGATGTTAATATTTTGAAAAACATGCAAATTATACCTAGATATTCATATTATATTAATCATCTCTTTCACTTCTCTCTTAATTCCTACACATTCCTTTTCTTGCCACAGTTCTTTTTTTTTTATCTTTCTTGCACTCTTGCTTTATTTTCTTCTTTCTTTGTTCACTTTTTTGTGCTTTTTTCTGAGGTTAAACAAGTTACAAAGAACAAAATTATTCAGTAGCTCTCAAGTGATTCCACTAATATTTCAGGTCTTCAAAACCTCTCTCTCTCTTTCCTGAGTTTTTTCTTTGGTTTTTACTTCAATCCTGGGCTCTTACTTATTTGTCTCTAATAGTTTTATCAATGAAACTGAATTTGACACATTAAGAACTCCGCTCAGGAGTCAAAATTGATCACAGGCTACCTTATCAGTCTTTCAAGGTACTGTTTCTTAGAGTCAGGAAAAATGCTGGATGTTAAAACAATTCATGTAGGAAATAATACCCTGACTCTACTCTGATATTGATTTCTCCTCCCCTCCCCACTTTAGATCCAGACAGTATCTGGTCTCCCTAGACCTAAAACCACACCATGGATGATTTTGAACGTCGCAGAGAACTTAGGAGGCAAAAGAGGGAAGAGATGCGTCTTGAAGCAGAAAGGTAAGGACCCAGGTTGAAAAGTATTTCTATTCTGCTATTAGGTTATTCACAATGTTGGTTTCAGGCCTCAAAACATTCATCACTCTGCAGGGCCAAAAGCTGCTGTAATGCATACAAAATTATTTGCAAGAGTAGTTAAGAAAAATTTTCCTAACTACTAATTCAGACTTTGAATTCTGTTTTTTTTTTCTGCATGGGCACGCACCGGGAATCGAACCCGGGTCTCCGGCATGGCAGGTGAGAACTCTGCCGCTGAGCCACCGTGGCCTGCCCAAGTTCTGGTTTTTTAAAAAAGCAAACAAACACCTCAAAACAGATTTGAGAAGTCAAATAGCTGTATTTAATTGGTGCCTTTTATGTTGGAATCTTTTTAATGACAAAAGCATTGTGTAAATAAAGGTTAGAATAGTACTTATGATATTGAAATGACAGAAAAATGCCAAATATTGACGATTGAAACCACTTAGGAAATGGAGTCTAAAGGAGTAAAGGTAATCAGCCACAGATGGACCTTATGACAAATTTTATTCTTGTTAGAAAAGCATCTGTATTAGTTTGTTAAGCTGCTGGAACACAATATACCAGAAATGGAACAGCTTTTAAAAAGGGAATTTAATGAGTTGCAAGTTTACAGTTCTAAGCCTATACAAATGTCCAAACTAAGACATCCAGGGAAAGATACCTTAATTCAAGGAAGGCCGATGGGTCTGGGACACCTCTGTCAGCTGGGAAGGCATGTGGCTATTATCTGTGTGGTCCCTTGTTCTTGGGCTCCATTGCTTTCAGTCTCTATTTCCTCTGGGGGTTCCTCAATTGGCATCTGTGGGCCTTCATTTAGCTCCTCCAGGACACAACTCTGGGTTCTGGCTTGCTTAGCATCTCCTGGGAAGGCACACGGTGACATCCACTGGGCCCTGTATCTCCAAACGTGTGGGTCTCTCTTTGGCTCTGTCAGCGCTGAAGCAATTGCCCTCCAAGTGTCCACATCTGCGTCTGTGCAGTTCTGAGGTTTCTTTAAAATGTTTTACTTTTTAAGGGATTACAGTAAACTAATCAAGACCCACCTTGAATGGGCAGAGTCACATCTCCATCTAGTCAAAAAGTCACATCCACAATTGGGCATGCCACATCTCTGTGGAGATAATCTAATCAAAAGCTCTACCCTATGATATTGAACCAGGATTAAAAGAAACAGCTGCTCCTACAAGCTTGGATCAGGCTTAAAACATGGCTTTTCTGGGGGTACATAATAGCTTCAAACTGGCACAGCGTCTAAATCCAGAAATCTGCATAATTAAGGCTTATAGCAGTGGAATATATCAAGTGAGATTCTGAATCTGTTTGAAAGCTGTTGTGTTGTGTAGGCCTCCTTGCTGGCGGCTTTAGGACAGCTTGGGGAAATAAGGAAGTGGCATATGAGGGACAAGCATAAAAGCATATTTAAAAATTTTAGACCTCAGAGCAAAGGTCACTGGCATTATATGTGACTTAATTCAGATGTTGTCAAAAGGAGCTTAGGCATTCACAGGAAGAAAAAAATGTTAAACAATAATCTTAAAATCAATCCATTTTTCCTCAGAGCAATCACATAGCACAGGACAAAAGGGAGACAGACCTCTCCCTTAGTGATCCAGAAGTAGAGAACTGGTAACCTACACCTATAGTAAAAAAAGTAGTTTGGGCGCTATGGTCCTCGTAACTGTATAGAACACATAAAAGAAGATAAATTACTGCCTTTTACTAGCTTGTCCAGAGTAGGCTGGTCATCTGTAGACTGCCTATGCACACACATGCACAGCACAATTCACAATACCTGGGCTCTGTGGGTTTAAATCCTAGTTCTGCCATTATGAGCTGAGTGGCCATGAGTGAGTGATTTCTCTCCTTATCAGAGTTTCCTCGTTTGTAGAATATGCACAATACCTATAGAACTTGTGTGGGTGTTGTGACAATTAAGATGACCTTCATGAATGACCTGGCCCAGGACCTGGCACATAGTCAGCTCTCTATTTTAACCATTTTCATTAGCTAAAAAAGTAAGAAACAACATGGTAATATAGACAGAACTAAACATTAATGTCAAGAGAAGGGAAAACAGTGATCATCCTGTAATGAAACAAATCAGGAAAAGCTTCTTGGAGGTGGTAAGTCACAGGGGAAGTAAAGAAGGCCTGTCTAGGTGACAGAATGACACCAGCAAAAGCCCAGGGGTGGAAGGAAACATGAAGCCCAGGGCAAGAAGCTCACTGAGTGTTTGGGGAAGAATGAGCTATGAACCTGCACTTTCTTGGTATTTCTATTGGACTTGCACATCTTGGGTGTTTCTACTTTGTATGAAAGGAAAGTGGACTGATCCGGGGAGCCATGTGTGATGGAAGTACATTTGAGAAATTTATCTATGGTGGACTAAAGTATGAGGATATCAGGACTGGAACAGTTGGCATTATGTATATGGAAATTAAGGGCCTGAATTAGAGTGGTGAATATGGAAATAAAGAAAAACCAAACATGAGAGTCATTATGAGGGAGGGAGTATTAGCAAACCTTTCAGGAGAGGGAAAAATTCAAAGACAACTACAAAGAATTTAAGTTTGAAGAGCTGGAAGGAAAGTCTTTGCATTGTCCCAAATGTGGAAGCTAGGAAGGGTTTTATTCTTTGGGGGAGGTTTTCATTTCAGTTTCAGAAATCACATCCAAATGGAGTTCTCTTCCAGGCATTTGGAGGTAGAAAATTTCAACCTATTACAGAAAAGTATGTAAATTATTGTTAGAAAAGTAAATTTGGACATATTCAGTATAGCTGTGATAATACCAAAGCTGAAGGTGGAAGAGAGTGAGTGACATTCTTAAGAAAGCAAGAGTAGAAAAAGTGAGGGGTCATAAAGATGAAATAATGACCATCAAAGGAAACAAAAAAATCAGGGAGATTGGGAAGAACCAGGGAGAGCCTGGGGCACTGATGTTGAGTGGACATGACAGCCTCGTAGGCAGTGCTCAGATTGGAAGGATCATACCTTTACTTTGTCTGTTAATGTGTTATCTGGCCTCAGCTTCTCCTAAAGTGTGCAAAATATCTTCACCCATCAATATTTGTTAAGTACCAATGAGGTTTCAGAGTCTATGCTAGGCATGGGGTAAATAATGGCGAGAATAAAGAGACTTAGTTTCTGCCTTTATGTACCTTATGGTATGCCAGGAAACCAAAGCATAGCAGAATCAGAGAGTAGATCAAGGCTGAGTGTAGGAGCAAGCCTCGCAGAGTTGGAACTAGAGGAACTCAGGAATGAGGGTATAGACATTGGGCATCAGACTAAATCAGTGTGTTCGGCTTCTTTGCATTCTATATGACTGGAGAGTCAGGGAATCAATGAGGGAAATGATGGCACTAATTTGTTAGAGGCATACTGTAATTGGAGGGAATAGATTAGGTTTCTTCAGGTCCAGAACTTTGCCTATCAATTAAGCACACAGCTACACATAGTCCCTTCTTTCCAATGTTCTGCTAGTGTGGAAATATTTGTCCCCTTCCTGGTGAGCCTTTAAATGGGTGTACTTACTCAAGCTTTGTTAGCAACCCTTAATAACCTGAAACAAATGAATGCTAACCCAGTTTAACTTATATTTCTGTCTGTATCAATTCTTTTAGGATACAGTATTCCATGTTTCCTTTTCTTTTTCTTTGAGAGAAGTATTTCCTTATAAGTTTACCTTTTCATGTTTCAAGAAGAAACTTTCAGCTCTGTTATTCTGGGAGTTGGTAAGTAAATCCATGCTTACCTTCAGGATTTTATAGAATCTGATCATTCCTGAGAATTGCGAAGGTTAGCATTATGTTCCAGCCAACTTTGATGGGAAAGTTCATGGTGCATACAGGAAACAGATGGTCAGAACTAGAAATCAAGGGACTTCTAAAGTCACAGTTTTGATCTGAAGAAATCAAGGGCCTTTTAAAATCCATGATTTTGATCTGAAGACAAAGGACATATGAGACCCTGGACAAGTCCCTCTTTCTTTAAGCTCTAGACCTTTTCTTTCTCAATGCAAAGGGTGTTTTCTCTGGGTCACTGGTGGTAATTTTTATTTTCCTTTTCCTTTTGGGATTGTCTTTTTTTTTTCACAATGATCATATATTACTTAATTTAAAACTAGATAAAACAATAAGGCAATTTTCCATTTTGGTCAAAAAGAATTTTATGATTTTGTGCAGTATACCCAGGGCCAGACTGTACAAAATCTAATTTTCCTTTGGATTTAGGTAACTAGAAGAAAAATTACAGTCTACAGTGGTAGTAGGGTGGATTGGCAAAAATAGAGTAGCTCCACAACTCAGGGCTGCAAATTCATCCATATACTCATTCAACAAGTTTTTATTGAGTGTCTCCTCTGCTCCAACTCTATTTTAGGCACTGAGGATAGAACCACAGAATGGTAGAATTGGGAAGAATGTTCTTAATGCTTTCAAACCTATGCAAAACCAAGAGATGATCACAAAACTACATTTTTCTGTCCTGAACAATAATATGTGTAGCCTGATATGCTCATCTTATTAAAGACGACTTATGTCCTTTGTCTGTTGTACCCCTGCATACAGTTGTGGGGGAAGGAGTCCCACAGAGAAGAGAAAGTCCATGGACTTTTCTACCCCTAATCCACAAATACTTTCCAAATAAAAGTTCTGTTATTTAAATGAATTTTAATTGAGGTTGATTAGCAGGTGTAGTTGTACTTTGCAATGATAAATAATTCAAAATTTGTACTCCACCAGATGTTGTAACCACAAATTAAGACAAGTCAGATTCTTAGGCATTTTGTTCCTCAGAATTAGATCTTTTAAAAGATTTTGAATGTTAACTGCATATTTTCTGCTCTTCTGGCTTTCATGTGCTTGAGACTGGAATTTCCTCATCACGTCACACTTGCGTGTTGTACCTGTCATATAAATACCTCCTTCTGACCCTGTTTACACATATTCTGGAGTTGTAGTTCTGTCCATTTTTAATTATCAAGCTTTCCAATAACCTAGTCTGTGAACCTAGCTAATCAGAAACACCCTTCCTTCAGCCCTTCAGCCTGTGCAATTTTATGCTATTCACCTTGACCTTGTCCTTCATTTGGCTTTCCTACTCTTGGAAGTGAAATATTTAACTTCAGTACAAAGGAGGCATTTCATTCAGTTATATATGTATATAATATATATATATACACACACACAGAGAGAGAGAATGTGTAGAAAGTGCTAAGACACAGAAACAAATATTCATCAGTAGACCTTGCCCCAGTAGTCATGAAGCTCATATCCTAGGTGGATTAATAAATGTAGAACAATCTTGACCAAATGGGGATGAAAACAAATTCAATAGGCAGAATGGAATAAGCAGATAATCAGCAAAAATCTCAAATGCATTGCTTCTAAGAAAAAGGCATCTCAAATTAAACTGTATTTCTTTTTTTTTAAACTTTTTTATTAATTAAAAAACTTAACAAAAGAACATTAATATATCATTCCATTCTACATATACAATCAGTAATTCTTAATATTATCACATAGTTGCATATTCATCATTTCTTAGAACATTTGCATCGATTTAGAAAAAGAAATAAAAAGACATCAGAAAAAGAA
>PVIY010046359.1:0-18526 GCA_004026745.1 Myrmecophaga tridactyla | reverse complement strand
TAGAAACACTACAGATTTTTGAATGTTGATCTTGTAACCTGCCACTTTGCTTTACTCATTTATTAGCTCTAGTAGTTTTGCTGTGGATTTTTCAAGGTTTTCACTATATAGTATCATATCATCTGCAAACAGTGATAGTTTTACTTCTTCCTTTCCAATTTTGATGCCTTGTATTTCTTTTTCTTGTCTAATTGCTCTGGTTAGAACTTCCAACACAATGTTGAATAACAGTGGTGATAGTGGACATCCTTGTCTTGTTCCTGACCTTAGGGGGAAAGTTTTCAGTTTTTCCCCATTGAGTATGATGTTAGCTGAGAGTTTTTCACATATTCCCTCTATCATTTTGAGGAAATTCCCTTCTATTCCTATCCTTTGAAGTGTTTTCAACAAGAAAGGATGTTGAATTTTGTCAAATGCCTTTTCTGCATCAATCGAGATGATCATGTGATTTTTCTGCTTTGATTTGTTGATATGGTGTATTACATTAATTGATTTTCTTGTGTTGAACCATTCTTGCATACCTGGGATGAATCCTACTTGGTCATGATGTATAATTCTTTTAATGTGCTGCTGGATTCGATTTGCTAGAATTTCGTTGAGGATTTTTGCATCAATATTCATTAAAGGGATTGGTCTGTAATTTTCTTCTTTTGTAATATCTTTGTCTGGCTTTGGTATGAGGGTGATGTTGGCTTTGTAGAATGAGTTAGGTAGCTTTCCCTCCTCTTCAATTTGTTTGAAGAGTTTGAACAGCATTGGTACTAGTTCCTTCTGGAATGTTTGGTAGAATTTACATGTGGACCCATCTGGTCCTGGACTTTTCTTTTTGGGGAGCTTCTTAAAGACTGATTCAATTTCTTTACTTGTGATTGGCTTGTTGAGGTCATCTATTTCTTCTCAAGTCAGTGTTGGTTGTTCATGCCTTTCTAGAAAGTTGTCCATTTCACCTACATGGTCGTGTTTATTAGCATAAGTTGTTCATAGTATCCTGTCATTACTTCCTTTATTTCTGTGGGGTCAGAGATTATGTCTCCTCTTCCATTTCTGATCTTGTCTATTTGCATCCTCTCTCTTCTTCCTTTTGTCAATCTTGCTAAGGGTCCATCAATCTTATTGATTTTCTCATAGAACCAACTTCTGGTTTTGCTGATTTTCTCAATTGTTTTCTTGTTTTCAATTTCATTTATTTCTGCTGTAATCTTCATTATTTCTTTCCCTTTGCTTGCTTTGGGGTTAGTTTGCTGTTCTTTCTCTACTTCTTCCAAGTGGGCAGTTGATTCCTCGATTTTTGCCCTTTCTTCTTTTTTGATATAGGCATTTAGGGCAATAAATTTCCTTCTTAGCACTGCCTTTGCTGCATCCCATAAGTTTTGATATGTTGTGTTTTCATTTTCATATGCCTCAAGATATTTACTGATTTCTCTTGTAATTTCTTCATTGACCCCCTGGCTGTTTAAAGGTGTGTTGTTGAACGTCCATATACTTGTGAATTTTCTCACCCTCTGTCTATTATTGATTTCCAGCTTCACTCCTTTATGATCTGAGAAAGTGTTTTGTATGATTTCAATCTTTTTAAATTTATTGAGACTTCCTTTGTGACCCAGCATATGGCCTATCCTTGAGTATGATCCATAAGCACTTGTGAAAAAGGTGTACCCTGCTGTTGTGGGCTGTAATGTTCCATATATGTCTGTTAAGTCTAGCTCATTCATGGTATTATTCAAATTCTCCGTTTCTTTATTGATCCTCTGTCTAGATGCTCTGTTCATTAATGAGAGTGGTGAATTGAAGTCTCCAACTATTGTGGTAGATGTGTCTATTTCTCTTTTCAGTATTTTTGGTGTTTGCCTCATGTATTTTGGAGCATTCTGGCTCAGTGCATAAATATTTATGATTGTTATGTCTTCTTGTTGAATTGTTCCTTTTATTAACACATAGTGCCCTTCTTTGTCTCTTTTAACTGTTTTACATTTGAAGTCTAATTTGTTGGATATTAGTATAGCTCCTCCTGCTCTTTTCTGATAGTTATTTGCATGAAATATCTTTTGCCAACCTTTCACTTTCAACCTATGTTTATCCTTGGGTCTAAGATGTGTTTCCTGTAGACAACATATAGTTGGGTCCTGT
This sequence comes from Myrmecophaga tridactyla, assembly GCA_004026745.1. Taxonomy (NCBI): domain Eukaryota; kingdom Metazoa; phylum Chordata; class Mammalia; order Pilosa; family Myrmecophagidae; genus Myrmecophaga; species Myrmecophaga tridactyla. The sequence goes on along the minus strand of PVIY010046359.1, from coordinate 16,399 downwards.
TTTTCAATCCATCCTGCCAGTCTATGTCTTTTGATTGGGGAGTTTAATCCATTAACATTTTGTGATATTACTGTATGGGTAGTACTTTTTTCTACCATTTTGCCTTTTGGATTTTATATGTCATATCTAATTTTCCTTCTTTTTACCCTTACTGATAGTCTTCATTTCTGCACTCTTCTCCATACCTCTCTCGCCTGTCTTTTTGTATCTGCCTCTAGTGCTCCCTTTAGTATTTCTTGCAGAGATGGTCTCTTGGTCTCAAATTCTCTCAGTGATTTTTTTGCCTGAAAATGTTTTAATTTCTCCCTCATTTTTGAAGGACAATTTTGCTGGATATAGAATTATTGATTGGCAGTTTTTCTCTTTTAGTAATTTAAATATATCATCCCAGTGTCTTCTCACTTCCATGGTTTCTGCTGAGAAATCTATGCATAGTCTTATTGGGCTTCCCTTGTATGTGATGGATTGCTTTTCTCTTGCTGCTTTCAAGATTCTCTCTTTCTCTTTGACCTCTGACATTCTGATTAGTAAGTGTCTTAGAGTATGTCTATTTGGATCTATTCTGTTTGTGGTATGCTGCACTTCTTGGATCTCTAATTTTAAGTCTTTCATAAGAGTTGGAAAATTTTCAGTGATAATTTCTTCCATTCATTTTTCTCCCCCCTTTCCCTTCTCTTCTCCTTCTGGGACACCAACAACACATATATTCATGTGCTTCATATTGTCTTTCAATTCCCTGAGTCCCTGCTCATATTTTCCCATTCTTTTCCCTATATTTTCTTTTGCTTGTTGGATTTCGGTTGTTCCGTCCTCCAGTTCATTAATCCTACCTTCTGCCTCTTGAGATGTAACATTGTAGGTTTCCAGTGTTTTTTTTTTTCATCTCTTCTACTGTACCTTTCATTCCCATAAGTTCTGTGATTTGTTTTTTCAGACTTTTGATTTCTTTTTTTGTTGTTGTCCATTCCTTGCCTTCTTTATATCTTCCCTCAATTCATTGATTTGATTTTTGAGGAGGTTTTCCAGGTCTGTTTGTTTATTATGAATTAATTATTTAAACTCCTGTATCATATTTGAATTGTTGGTTTGTTTCTTTGACTGGGCCATATCTTCAATTTTCCTAGTGCGATTTGTTATTTTTTGCTTGTGTCTAGGCATTTAATTACCTTAATTAGTTTATTCTGGAGATTATTTTCACTTCTTTTACCTATGATTTTCTTGCTGGATGACTTTCTTGTTTATCTGTTCTTTGACATTCAATTCAGCTTATTCTGGACCACCAGATTAGGTTTTGTTTAACAGAGCAGAATTTTTCAGCTCTTGTTTTCTAGTTTCTTGCCCTGTCTGTATGGTGCCTTCCCCCCCCCCGACCCTTAGTAGGGTCTACTTAGGTATTATAGACCCCAGCCAGATTTTCCCAAAACAAACTGGCCTCCTGTCAGAAGGAAAGAGTCACCTGAATCAGTTTTCCCTGAGGGTGAGACCCAACAGGTTGAAAGACTTTCCTGTGAAGTCTTTCGGCTCTATGGTTTTCTTATCCTGCCCAGTATGTGACACTTGTCTGCCCATTGGTTCCACCAGCATAAGATGATGCAGTACCTTTAACCTTGGCAGGCTCTCCCTGCTGGAGGTGTGGTCGATACAGAGGAGAGGTCATAGGCTGGCTTTAATGGCTTCAAATTTCCAAGTCCTGGGGTCTGAATTCCTTGAGAGAGGGATTCCACCTGAGTTTGGCCTCACCCCTCCCCTGGGGAAGACACAGGCTCCAGACAAGCTCTCCAACAAGCTTGTTTCTGCCTATGCCTGGGGCAGTTGCAGCCTGAGAAACCCTGCCACTGTATCCAAAGGCAGTCCAGCCTTTTTAGAAACACAGATACAATAAAAGAAAGAGAAAAATCCTTCTCAGAGCAGGACCCCTGTTCCTCAGTTTTGCCAATCAAGAGCATAAGTTGGTATGTTGCTTTGTGTCCCATCAGATCATATGTGCCCCATCCTGTCCTTCAGGACCCAGACCCTTTCAAGTATTATGTGGTATCTGATCCAAATAACCTCGGTTTCTTTTTTTTTTTTTTCTTTTTCTGTCAGCCCTGCCCCCTCAGCACTGGGGCAAAAATCAGCAACCTCCCCTTTGACCAGGTTCACCTGAGCTGGGGGCCTATTTTTAGTTGTCAGAATTTGTGAATTAATTCCACAATTGAAGCTTAGTTGTGCTCAGCCCCTGCTGCTGGTAAACTCTCTTTCCTTTCCCCTCTGAGAAGCAGCCTGCGGGGGAGGGGCGCTGGGCACCACAGCTTGGTACACTCACAGTTCTGGGTGGGCTCGCAGCCAGTCCAGCTGGTCCAAACTGGGGTATGCTGTGTGTTCTGTCACTGACATGGCCCCAGCAGTTGTTCTGTACTGTTCCTGGTTATTTAGTAGCTGTTCTGGAGGACAAACTAAATCCCACACCTCGCTAAGCCACTATCTTGGCACTGCCACCGCTGGAATGTACTTCTAATTGTGTCTTTCAGGAGCAATGACATAGAGTGGAAGGCAGGGGGTTCCTCCAGCCCTTTAAAATCACATGGATTTAATGAATAAAGTCACAGAGAGTTGGTCTTGGAGAGGTAAGTAGTCTGAAGATGGGCCAACGGAAAGAGGCAAGGAAGGCATTAGTAGAGCCAGCAAAGAAACCAGGAGATTTGGAGGAGGGCTGGAATAAAATCAAAGGCCATAGTTTTGGAATATTCCAGCAGAGGAGCCAATCTGAAATGGCACTGGAGATTTCAGCTGAGTGAGAGAGGTGGAATTTGAATGGCTGGGAGCAGAAACGGTCTTGTTGAAGAGTTGTGTTTAACTATGATATTTAATATTCTTTTGCAAGGCAAAACAGTAGCAATCAATGTGAAAGTAAGGAATCAGCTGCTGGTTCCCCAATACTGTCAGTAAGACAGAAAATGTGTGAGGTGTTGTGATTAATGGCTAAAATTAAAGCAGCATGGCAATTCTGGTAGGATAAGTGGGGTTCCTAGGGTTATGATTATCAACTCCAATCTCGGAAACCTCTGTGCCTGTGCATGTGTGTGCACATGTACACAAGTGGATGAATGTACACATATGTCCACAAATATGTATGGACACAAATGTAGAGAGCAGAAATAAAAGAAGGCAGAAATTGGGAGAAGAAGTCATGCAGAAAAAGGTGACTAGGGAGACCTGAAATAAGTGAGGAAATAAAAGAAGAGGAAAAGATAGAGAATGGGAAGAGAGAAAGAGATAATGTTTGACTTGGATCAAAAGCCAGCAACCTAACTTACCTGACCACCTATTTAAAGTAGGTATACACACACACAGTTAATCTCTCAATCATAACACAATATTTTCTTGCAATAATCCTGTCTCTCTCCCTCTCTCTTATTTTCTTTACTTATTTACTGCCTCCTCTTTTATTTTTTCTGGGGGGGGGATGCATGGTCCAGGAAAGAACCTGGGTCTTCCTCATGGAAGGTGGGCATTCTAACCACTGAACTACCCATGCACCCTTACTGCCTCCTCTTTTGAATTAAGGCAATGATCACATTTGTCTACTTTGCAGCTGTTATAATTTGGCTGCAGGTACTTATGGCTCTCTTCCATTGTTTCTTCATTCTGGAACCTAATCCACAGAGTAGCCCCTTTCTAGAATATTGATGTTCCCATGGCAGAGAAAAGACTGACCACGGTCCTATTACTATATGGCTCTTAAAGCATCTGCTTGGAAGTGGCATAGTCACTGCAAACCACATTTCATTGACCAAAGCAAGTTTCATAGCTATTTCTGAGTTTAAAAGAATGAAGATTTATAGCACATTCCAAGAAATGGGTGATGAAAACTTTGAACAGTGATACAATCTGCTATACAACAGTATTCTCAGCCACTGGAACAGCTCCTGAAACAAGTACATAACCCTATCTATGGTGCTCTGTGGCCCTTGGCTGTTGGGACACTTTGTCCTAGCATGTGTTATTATATTGGTCACAAGAACTTCTTCCTAGTTCATATTAGTTGGGTGGAAAATTGATATTTTCTCAATTTTACATATTGTATTGACAAAAACATCTTTAGAAAAATTGCTTTCTTATTGCTTTTTCAACACATAATCCAAATGAAAATCACAGGTTTTTTAATGCAAAAGCAGCCTCAAGAAATATCCCTTAGTCCCTTCTAAGACATTAGTTATTTTTAAAGCCCCTTCAATATAGAAATTTCAAAGCCACCACTAGTTAGGGAAACGGAGAACTGGATCAAGTTGGGATGGGGCTTTTCCAGTAAATTCAGGGAGGTGGAGGTATTGTTACTCTTTCAATGTCTAGAATCCAGTAAAGTCTAGGTAAGAGACATTGAACTGTAAGGCACCCCAAACTCATCATGATGAAAGCTGAGCTTCTGTTATCCCCCTCGAAAACAAGCTCTGCCTTCAGCTTTTTATATTTCATTAAATGACAACTCTCTTCTCCCAGTTGCTCAGGCCAAAAATTTTTAGTGTTGCCCTTGAATGTTCTCTCTCTTTCTATTTCTTTCTCTCTCTCTCCCCCATACCCCACATCCAATCCATCATCAAGTCCTGTTATCTCTGCCTTCAAAGTACAATAAAAAATCTGATCATTTTTATCATCTCCACTGCTATCACCTTTGTCTAAGACATTATCACCTCTTGACTGGATTATTATATGACTTCTTCTATCTGTCAGCTATTGCCAAGATAGTATTACCAAACAACCTCCAAATCTCAATTGCTAATGACAGTCATTTATTTTGCTTGTTCATGGATCTGTAGGCTCTGCTTCATGCTGAGGGTCAGGCTCATGTCGTCTTCATGTGTCTCTTCATTCTGGAACCAACAGCCACCTAGGGTATGCTCCTCTCACAGCAGATTGCAGGTGCATAAAAGGTCAAGCTAAATCATGTAAGCAACTTAAAATCTCTACTCACATCATGTCCACTGACATTCCATTGAACAGAGCAAGTTACATGACCATGGTCAGCATCAGTGTGGTCTAGAAGGACTACTGCAAACTCACATGATCAACAGCATGCGTGTAAGATTCTAAAACAGGAAGGAAGGGAAAAATTAGGAAAAATAATCCACTCTAACATATCCTCTAACTGTTTTCCTTGATTCTATCTTTTTTCTTTCTAGGGTTGATTCTTGACATACCTCCCCTCCTCACCTCTTTCAGATCTTTGCTCAGATGTCACTTTCTCAGAGGGGCCTTCCCTATACACAGTATTTAACATTGTAATCCTGTCATCATCCCTGCATCTCTATCCCTCTTCCCTTTTTTATTATTCTCCATGGCACTTACCATCTTTTCTCAAATATTTTTATTGAGAAATATCCACACACATACAGTCCAACCATATTATACAATCAATGACTCACAATATCATCACATAGTTGTGTATTCTTCACCATGATAATTTTTAGAACATTTTCATCACCCCAATAAAATAAATAAAAAGAAGATAAAAGAACTCATACATCCCATACCACTTACCCCTCCCTCTCATTGATCCACAGTATTTCAATCTACCCAATTTATACCCTTTATTTCTCCCTAGTATTTATTTTTTATCTTTTTTTTTAACTAATATGTACATACCCTAGTTAAAAGGAGCATCAGACACAAGGTTTTCACAATCATGCAATCACATTGTGAAAGGTATATAGTTATATAGTCTTCTTTAAAAACAAGCTACTGGAGTACAGGTCAACAGTTTCAGGCACTTCCCTGTAGCCACTCCTCTATACCATAAAGTTAAAAGGAATTATCTATATAATACATAAGAATAACCTACAGGATAACCTCTTCACTCTGAAATCTCTCAGCCACTGAGACTTTATTTTGTCTCATTTCTAGCTTCCCCCTTTTGGTCAAGAAGGCTTTCTCATTCCTATGATGCTGGGCCCAAGCTCATCACTGGGAGTAAGGTCCCACATTGCCAGGGAGATTTACACCCCTGGGAGTCATGTCCCAAGTAGGGGGGAAGGTAGTGAGTTCACCTGCTGAGTTGGCTTAGAGAGAAAGGCCACATCTGAGCAACAAAAGAGGTTCTCTGGGGGTGATGCTTAGTGTGGTAGTTAGATTCAGGTGTCAACTTGGCTAGGTGATAGTGCCTAGTTCTATTGCTGTGGACATGAGCTAATGGATGTGAACTTCATCTCTTGCTGATTACATCTGCAGTTGGCTAGGAGTCATCCTGCTGTAATGAATGATGTTTGATTTAATTGGCTGGTGCTTAAATGAGAGTGCTCAACATAGCACAGCCAAAGCAGCTCAGCATACCTCATCTCAGCTCTCACAGCTCAGCCAGGCCTTTGGAGATGCAGAAAGGAATCACCCTGGGGAAAGTTGTCAGAATCCAGAGGCCTAGAGAGAAGGCCAGCAGAGATCACCATGTGCCTTACCATGTAAGAAAGAACCTCAGTTGAAAGTTAGCTGCCTTTCTTCTGAAGAACTGTATGTTAACTAAATAAATCCCCTTTTATTGAAAGCCAATCCATCTCTGGTGTGTTGCATTCTGGCAGCTAGCAAACTAGAACACTTAGGCATAATTATCAGTAGGCTTAACTTCTCCTTTGCAGGAATTATCTTCATAGGGGTGAGCCCCAGGATTGAAGGCTCAGACTATTGAATTAGTTTTTCCTACTCCTTATGAGAATATCAAGAATTCCTCAAATGAAGAAGTTGAATATTCCCTCTTTTCTCAAACCCAGTCGTCCAAGGGGACTTTGCAAATACTTTTTTATTCTCTGCCCAAATTACTCTGAGATATATCAGAGCATCACCCTAACATGCCCTATTCAAGATTCCATGTCTTCTAACATATTGTGTATTTAACATATTGTGTACTGTGTAGGTAAAATAAAATAAATAGTTTATTGTCTTTTTCAGTAGAATATAAGTTCCCTGATGGCAGGTGTTTTGGCCTGATTCTGTATACTGAGAGCCTAGAACAGTGCCTGGTACATAGTGGTCCTCAATAAATATTGAATGAGTTAAGTAATGAACTATCAGTGGCAGGAACAGGAATCTGTCTAGGTTGAGGTGGGAATCATTGGGCATGGTAGTGGAGTATGGCATTTTGCATCAAAGGCCCTGCCATCAAGAAGAGGGGAAAGGAAAATGGAAAATAGTGTTCTGGGGGAGGGGAGATTAAACATCTCTTTATTCATGGCCATTTGGTGTCTATAGGCAGTTGGGTGACATGATAACTCAGAATCAAATGCTAGCCATACCCTTACACAAATTGATAGGAAACAACCCTACTTTCTTCCTGACTGCCCCTTACTCACAGAGAATCAGAATCAGGGCTATGGTTCAGGTTTTCTGAGTTCTATTTATCCATGCTTTTCCTTTGGCATGCTACAGCTGCATTAATCAAGACTGACCGTTCAGTTGAAGCAGTGGGGTCTGCCAGGCTGGCTGGTTTTCCCTATGTGGACCCTAGGGGGTTACTGCTCTGGGATAGAATCCTGTTTAAGGACACGCCTTGCTTCCTGTTTCAGAAGAAAGAAGCAATTCTATGAAGGTGGGGCCCAGGGTCAGCCCTAGAATCATGGACCTCTATGTTATTGGGGTCTGGGAGAGCTGGCTGAGGTACTTGAGGGTACACTAAAACACTTAGCAGGATCTAGGTTTGGGAATAGATTTTAACACTCACTGAATGTCTTCAAAGGGGTCAATGGTTGTAGAATATTGGTCAAAATAGGCTGGAATTTTGGGTGCTTTTTTCATCAAATTATGCGTGTGTGTATACAAATATATAGGGCAATGTATTAATAGATATACATAGTATGACATAAATGATATGTATGTTCTATATGTAAATAGTATAGTGGTCTCCAAAGATGGCCACCATCAAGTTCTTCCTTTAGTGTACATGCATGCCACTCCATTCATTAGGAAGTGGAATTTTTTTTTTTAATTTGCATATGGGCAGGAGGCACCAGGGATCGAACTCCAGACCTCCAGCACAGCAGGTCGGAGCTCTGCCTGCTGAGCCACGGCAGCTGCCCAGGAAGTGGAATTTATTTCTTCTCCTCTGCAATTTGGTGAAATCTCATGAATTACTTTGACTAATAGAATGTTATGGAATTAAAGCTGTGCCCAGTCATGGGCCTAGCTTTTAAGAGGCCTGGGAGCTTCTGCACTCTCCCAAGGGCAGTCAGCTACCATGTGAGAGGTCTGATTACTCTAAGACCACCTTGCTGAGGAAGTCTAGGCTACCCATAAACAAATGCCATGTGGAGGAGAACCCTGGAACCCAGTGAACAGTGAGAATTTGAGGCCTCAGATATTGGACCCCAGTAAAGCCATCCTGATTAACCTCCAGCTGTTTGAGCAATCCCAGCTGAGGATCCAGAAATCATGGAGACAAGCCATTATGCTGTGTCATGTTTTGACTCCTGACCAAAATATGAGTAAGTTAAATGACTGTTTTAAGTATGTTTTAAGTAATTTTAAGCCATTACATTTGTGAGAGTAGTTCTGTAACAATGGAAAACTGAAACCACAGAATGAGTGTAACGAGAGGCAATTTAATGTAGTATCAGCCAAGTAAATCCTTGATAAATGCTGCCTGGAAACCAGTTGCCCAGCCTTAGGTGAATCAGCAATTCTCTCTGTGTTTCCGTTTCCCTGCTTCTGAAAATCAGGTTTAATAATATCTCAAATTGGAATTGTGATGATTAAATGACTTCAGGCATGTAAAGCCCCTTGAACTGTGCCTGGCACATAATAAGTGCTATGTAATTGTTAGCTCTTACTGTGATGATGATAATATATAGTTTGCATTATGGGTCACTCTATTTCTTCCATATTTGCTCTATTCTATTCCTGGGGTTCCTGGGGAGCAAAAAGGAACCATAGAACCATATAGGAAAAATTAAAAAGCTGCCTCTCCAGCTACCAGCAAAGGGCTTTGCACATAGTATGTACTCAGAATTTTTGGACTTAACTGAGGGCCCCAATTAATTTCAGGGTGCTTAAAAAAGAACTAGGTCACCCCCCACCCACTTCCTTTGTACTTTCATTTTGTGTAACCAAATGTTAATGTTTATATTCCTTAAGAACACATTCACAGGCTATCATGGGGGTAAAGGAAAATGACAGCTCAAAAATCTGCTTGGAGGAAGATGGTCGAGTAGGAAACCCCAAGAATCAGTCCCTCCACCAAAACAACTATTGAACTGGCAGGAACTGCCTGAAGTCACTTCTTTGAAACTCCAGAGTCTAATGGAACACTGTATAGCATCCAGGGAAGAGTGTGAAGAAAAGTCTGGTAAACTGCAATACATACCAGTGAGTTTTGCCCCCCTAGCAGGAGCTACCACCTCTCTTCCCCAAACCTCATGGCAGACAGCAGGGGGTACTAGAGCTTGGGCTCAGGGGGCAACTTGGTGGTTCCAGGTTGGGACATAAAAAGACCTAATCCTCCAGACTCCAGGGGATTGTGTCCTGATCACAGATTTCTACCTTTCATCAGCTACTTCAGATCACTGGGGGCTGACTCTAAGGTCAGCCATTATTCCAACCCTTCAGGCAAAGGTGGCAGAGGAATATTACAGACAGTAGCATTCCTCAAAACTACTGGAAATGATTAAAGGGTGGTATTAACCTGGTGTTCTAGTTTGCTAGCTGCTGGAATGCAACACACCAGAGACAGATTGGGTTTTAATAAAAGGGGATTTATTGCATTAGTTCTTCAGAGGAAAGGCAGCTAACTTTCAACTGAGGTTCTTTCTTATGTGGGAAGGCATAGGGTGACCTCTGCTGGCCTTCTCTCCAGGCCTCTGGGTTCCAGCAACTTTCCCTAGGGTGATTTCTTTCTGCATCTCCAAAGGCCTGGGCTGAGCTACAAGTGCTGAGATGAGGTATGCTCAGCTGCTTGGGCTGTGCTACATTGAGCTCTCTTACTTAAGCACCAGCCAATTAAATCAAACATCATTCATTGCAGCAGGATGCCTCCTAGCCGACTGCAGATGTAATCAACAACAGATGAGGTTCACATGCCATTGGCTCACATCCACAGCAATAGAACTAGTCACCTTCACCTAACCAAACTGACACCTGAATCGAACTACCACATGTCCACCCCTTGACAACTTGGCACCTACACGCATCACCTTAAACAATATTAAGGTGCAAAAAATTCTCTTCTGGCTGTGGACCTATGAATCTCAAAACAAGTTATCTGGTGCCAATGTGCAAAGGAGGATATTCACAGGATACAGGTTTTCATTTCCATAGGGAGAAATTGGAAAGAACACAGATGTAAAACCTGCAAGGCAAACACCATTGCATTTCAAAGTCTGAAAGTCATTTATCCTTCGGCTCTAGAAAGTGGCAGCCACATCCTTTCCAAGGGTCTATGCAGTGGCCCACCTCTTTCCAAATCAACCTTGGGGGGCATTGAGAAGACCACCTTTTTCTCAGCTCCACCCTCTCCAAGCATCAGGGCCATACCTAGGCTCTCTGCCATTTCCAGGGCACATGCTCAACCCCTCCATGTGGTAGCAGCCAGGCTCTCCCCAGTTCCCCAAAGAGCATGCTGTACTCTCCCCAGTTCCCCAAGGAGCATGCTGTACCTTCTCCAAGGCCTGAGGCTGCACGACTCTTCCACTGCAATGAGGCTGGAGACTCATCCTCACCCTTCAGGGTAAACTCACCCTCTCCATGTATAAGGGTGGGTCCAATCTCCTGGCTGAGATTTCTTGGCTTCAGATCCAAGCTTCCATGGTTCTCACTCTGCAAACTCTAATATTTCACTTTTGTGTCCCCCTTTGTCCAGATTGGCAGTGGTTCCGTTTACACCAACAGCCTCTTCAAGCACTTCAAGACTTCTCCATCATTCTCTTCACAGTTCCTCCAAAATCTTCCCCTTAGCCATCCAAAAACCCATTCTAACATATGTGGTATTTGCAAACTGCAGCAGCACCCCACTTTCCAGTACTAAATCTGTCCTAGTTTGCTAGCTGTCAGAATGCAGCACACCAGAGACAGATTGGCTTTTAATAAAAGGGGATTTATTTCATTAGTTCTTCAGAGGAAAGGCAGCTAACTTTCAAATGAGGTTCTTTCTTACATGGGAAGGCACATGGTGATCTCTGCTAGTCTCCTCTCCAGGCCTCTGGGTTCCAACAACTTTCCCCAGGATGATTTCTTTCTGCATCTCCAAAGACCTGGGCTGAGCTGCGAGTGCTAAGATGAGGTATGCTGAGCTGCTTGGGCTGTGCTATGTTGAGCTCTCTCATTTAAGCATCAGCCAATTAAATCAAACATCATTCATTGCAGCAGGCATGCCTCCTAGCTGACTGCAGATGTAATCAACAACAGATGTGGTTCACATGCCATTGGCTCATGTCCACAACAATAGAACTAGGCACCTTCATCTAGTGAAGTTGACTCCTGAATCTAATTACCACATCTGGCAACTATTGAATCAAGAAAATGTACATTCAAAAGCAATAAAAGAAGCTCTTGGAACCCTTGCTTGCCCCTTTCCCCTCCCTAAACAACATGGGATGGAGCCAGTTTTTGCTCTCCTTGTAGGTCCTTCACCCTGTTCTAAAAGGAGCAGAGTGGCTCCTGTGTGCATACTGGGGTGCATGTATGTCTGTGTCAATCTATTAAGTTGAAGTCTGAGAGACTGGGCTTGGAAATCTGTCTCTCACCCTCCCAGAGTTTGTCCTGAGAGCAGAGAAGCAACTTGCAGGGACCTAGGAAAATGTGAGAAATAATTAATAGGAAGCCACCTGGGACAAAGGACTACCTGCACTTATTTACTCAAGAAAGCACCCAGGAGGAGAAGGAGGTCTATTTAAAAAGTAGAGGAGGCATTCTCTAGAACTCCTGTAAACTGTAAAAAGGAAATTCATAGGCTTCTAGAGAGCACAGACCAAGGAGAAGAAGCAGGTTCACAGCCCCCACTCCACACAGTCTCAGATAAGACAGAGAGGACCCTGCATTTGTCTTGAGCTGATATTCTTTTTTAAAAATTTTTTATTGATAAATCTTCACACACATACATTTCATATATGGTTACAATCAATGGCTCACAATATCATCACATAATTGTGTGTTCATCACCATGATCATTTTATAGATAATTTTTTAGATCAGAAAAATAAATAAAGAGGAAAAAAACTTTGATCATACCATACCCCTTACCCCTCCCTCTCATTGACCACTTGTATTTCAATATACCCAATTTATTTTACCCTATGTACTCCATATTATTTATATATTCTTTTACTCATCTGCCCATACCCTGGATAAAAGAAACAACAGACACAAGGTTTTCACAATTCCACAGTCACATTGTAAAAGTTACATTTTTATACAATCATCTTCAAGAAACAAGGCTGCTGGAACACAGATCAACAGTTTCAGGTACTTCCCTCCAGTCATGCTAATACACCATAAACTAAAAAGGGATATCTATATAATGCTTAAGAATAACTTCCAGGATAACCTCGCAACTCTGTTTGAAATTTCTCAGTCACTGAAACTTTATCTTGTCTCATTTCTCTCTTTCAACTTTTGTCAAGGCTTTCTTAATCCCATGATGCTGGGTCACAGCTTATCCCAGAAATTCTGTCCCATGTTGCTAAGGAGATTTACATCCCTGGGAGTGATGTCCCAAGTAGTGAGTTCACCTGCCAAGTTGGCTTAGAGAGAGCGAGACCACATCTAAGCAATGAAAGAGGCTGTCCAGGGTGACTCTTAGGCCTAATTTTAAGTATGCTTAGCCTATCCTTTGCAGGAATAAGTTTCATTGGGTCAAACCCCAAGATTGAGGGCTTGGCTTATTGATTTGGTTGTCCCCACTGCTTGCGAGAACATCAGAAATTCTCCAAATGGGGAAGTTGAATATTTCCTCATTTCTCCCCAGTCCCCCAAGGGGACTTTGCAAATAGTTCCTTATTCACTGCCCAAATTATTCTGGGATATACTGGGGCATCACACTAACCTGGACAAACCAATGAGATTTCACACCCTATTCAAGATTCCATGTACTGAGTTGGGAACCAAGATGGAGGATTAGCAAGGTGTGGGATTTAATTCGGCCTACAGAACAGCAACTAAATAACCAGGAACAGTACCAAACAGCTCCTGGAGCCACGTCAGTGACTGGACACACATCATACCCCAGTCTGGACCAGGTGGACCGGCTGCAAGCCCCCCAGAACCGTGAGTTACCCAAGCCATGGCAGCCGGCACCCCTCCCCCACAGGCTGCTTCCCAGAGTGGAAAGGAAAGGGACTTTACCAGCAGCAGGGGCTGAGCACAACTAAGCTTCAAGAGTGGAATTAATTCACAAATTCTGACTACTAAAAATAGGTCCCCAGCTCAGGCTAACCTGGTCAAAGTGGAGGTCGCTGATTTTTGCCTGGGTGCTAAGGGGACAGGGCTGACAGAAAAAGAAAAAAAAAAAGAAACAGAGGTTTTTGTGGCTATGTTTCTATGGAGGATTGACTGCCTCTGCATACTCCAGCAAGACTTCTCAGGCTGCAACTGCCCCAGGCATAGGCAGAAACAAGCTTGTTTGAGGGCTTTGTCAGGAACCTGTGCCTTCCCCAGGGGAGGGGTGAGGTCCAACTCAGGTGGAATACCTCCCTCAAGGAATTCAGACACAAGGGCTTGGTAATGCGAACCATTAAAACCAGCCTACAACCTCTCCTCTATCTCCACCATGCCCCCAGCAAGGAGAGTCTGCCTTTTGCTTGCTTTGGGGTTAGTTTGCTGTTCTTTCTCTACTTCTTCCAAGTGGACAGTTAATTCCTCAATTTTTGCCCTTCCTTCTTTTTTGATATAGGCATTTAGGGCAATAAATTTCCCTCTCAGCGCTGCCTTTGCTGCATCCCACAAATTTTGATATGTTGTGTTTTCATTTTCATATGCCTCAAGATATTTACTGATTTCTCTTGTAATTTCTTCGTTGACCCACTGGTTGTTTAAGAATGTGTTGTTGAGCCTCCACATATTTGTGAATTTTCTAGCACTCTGCCTATTATTGATTTCCAACTTCATTCCTTTATGGTCTGAGAAAGTGTTTTGTATGATTTCAATCTTTTTAAATTTATTGAGACTTACTTTGTGACCCAGCATATGGTCTATCCTTGAGAATGATCCATGAGCACTTGAGAAAAAGGTGTGCCCTGCTGTCATGGGGTGTAATGTTCTATAAATGTCTGTTAAGTCTAGCTCATTTATTGTATGATTCAAATTCTCTGTTTCCTTATTGATCTGCTGTCTAGATGTCCTGTCCATTGATGAGAATGTGGAATTGAAGTCTCCAACTAGCATGGTAGATGTGTCTTTTTCTCTTTTCAGTGTTTTTGGTGTTTGCCTCATGTGTTTTGGAGCATTCTGGCTCGGTGCATAAATATTTATGAGTGTTATGTCTTCTTGTTGAATTGTTCCTTTTATTAATACATAGTGCCCTTCTTTGTCTCTTTTAACTGTTTTACATTTGAAATCTAATTTGTTGGATATTAGTATAGCTCCTCCTGCTCTTTTCTGATAGTTATTTGCATGAAATATCTTTTGCCAACCTTTCACTTTCAACCTATGTTTATCCTTGTGTCTAAGATGTGTTTCCTGTAGACAGCATATAGATGGGACCTGTGTTTTAATCCATTCTGCCAGTCTATGTCTTTTGATTGGGGAGTTTAATCCATTAACATTTTGTGTTATTACTTTATGGGTAGTACTTTCTTCTACTATTTTGCCTTTTGGATTCTATATGTCATATCTAATTTTCCTTCTTTTTACCTTTGCTGATAGTCTTCCTTTCTACACTCTTCTCCACACCTCTCTCTTCTGTCTTTTCATATCTGTCTCTAGCACTCCCTTCAGTATTTCTTGCAGAGCTCATCTCTTAGTCACAGATTCTCTCAGTGATTTTTTTGTCTGAAAATGTTTTAAGTTCTCCCTCATTTTTGAAGGACAATTTTGCTGGATATAGAATTCTTGGTTGGCAGTTTTTCTCTTTTAGTGATTTAAATATATCATCCCAGTGTCTTCTCACTTCCATGGTTTCTGCTGAGAAATCTATGCATAGTCTTATTGGGCTTCCCTTGTATGTGATGGATTGCTTTTCTCTTGCTGCTTTCAAGATTCCCTCTTTCCCTTTGACCTCTGAAATTCTGATTAGTAAGTGTCTTAGAGTATGTCTATTTGGATCTATTCTGTTTGTGGTGTGCTGCACTTCTTGGATCTCTAATTTTAAGTCTTTCATAAGAGTTGGGAAATTTTCCGTGACGATTTCCTCCATTCGTTTTTCTCCTCCTTTTCCCTTCTCTTCTCCTTCTGGGACACCTACAACATGTATATTCATGCGCTTCACATTGTCATTCAATTCCCTGAGTCCCTGCTCATATTTTTCCATTCTTTTCCCTATATTTTCTTCTGCTTGTCGGATTTCAGATGTGCTGTCCTCCAGTTCACTAATCCTCTCTTCTACCTCTAGAAATCTAACATTGTAGATTTCCATTGCTTTTTTCATCTCTTCTACTGTGCCTTTCATTTCCATAAGTTCTGTGATTTGTTTTTTCAGACTTTCCATTTCTTCTTTTTGTTCATTCCTTGCCTTCTTTATATCCTCCCTCAATTCATTGATTTGATTTTTGAGGAGGTTTTCCATGTCTGTTTGTACATTCTGAATTAATTGTTTCAACTCCTGTATCTCATTTGAATTGTTGGTTTGTTCCTTTGACTGGTCCATATCTTCAATTTTCCTAGTGTGATGTGTTATTTTTTGCTGCCTTCTAGGAATTTAATTACCTTAATTAGTTTGTTGTGGAGATTGTTTTCACTTGTTTTACCTAGGGTTTTCTTGCTGGATGAATTTGTTGACTGTCTGTGTTTTGACAGTCAGTTCGACTTTTTCTGGACCACTAGCTCAGATGTTGTTCAACAGAGGAGAATTTTTCAGTTGTTGTTTTCTTGTTTCTGGCCTTCCATTCATGGTGTCTCTTCCCTCCACCCTTAGAAGGCTCTACTTTGGTAGTATAGACCCCAGCTGGATTTTCTCAGACCAAACTGGCCTCCTGTCAGGGGGTAAGTGTCACCTGTGTCAGTTTTCCCTGAGAATGAGACCCAACAGGTTGAAAGACTTTCCTGTAAAGTCTCTGGGTCTGTTTTTCTTATCCTGCCCAGTATGTCGTGCTTGTCTCCCTGTAGGTCCCACCAGCATAAGATGATGTGATATCTTTAACTTTTGCAGACTCTCCTTGCTGGGGGCATGGTAGAGATAGAGGAGAGGTTGTAGGCTGGTTTTAACGGTTCACATTACCAAGCCCTTGTGTCTGAATTCCTTGAGGGAGGTATTCCACCTGAGTTGGACCTCGCCCCTCCCCTGGGGAAGGCACAG
>PVIY010046358.1:0-18516 GCA_004026745.1 Myrmecophaga tridactyla | reverse complement strand
CATTCCTTTGTTCTTCCTCATGCAAAAACATTTAAAAAATTTGTACATTTAGTCACTATCATTATACACTCTAGGCATTCCTAGATTACACCATCTCAATCTTTATTGTCTATCTTTGTTTCTGGTTTTATATGTGTCCCCAGCCCTCCTCCCTCTATTGTTCTCATATTCAGCTTCATTCAGTGTTTTAACATAATTGTATTACAAGTAGGTAGTATTGTGCTGTCCATTTCTGAGTATTTACATTCAGTCCTGTTGCACAATCTGTACTCCTTCATCTCCAATTACCCAATATCTTACCCTATTTCTATCTCCTGATGGTCTCTGTTACCAACGAAATTCTCCAAGTTATTCACTAATGTCCGTTCATATCAATGACACCATAAAGTATTTGTCCTTTTGTTTCTGGCTAATCTCACTCAGCACAATGTCCTTAAGGTCTATCCATGTTGTTACATACTTCATAACTTTATTCTGTCTTACAGCTGCATAATATTCCATCGTATGTATATACCACAGTTTGTTTAGCCACTCATCTGTTGATGGACATTTTGGCTGTTTCCATCTCTTTGCAATTGTAAATAATGCTGCTATAAACATTGGTGTGCAAATGTCCATTTGTGTCCTTGCCCTCATGTCCTCTGAGTAGATACCTAGCAATGGTATTGCTGGGTCATATGGCAATTCTATATTTAGCTTTTTGAGGAACCCCAAACTGCCTTCTACAGAGGTTGTACCATTTGACATTCCCACCAACAGTGGATAAGTGTGCCTCTTTCTCCACATCCTCTCCAGCACTTGTCATTTTCCATTTTATTGATAACGGCCATTCTGGTGGGTGTGAGATGATATCTCATTGTGGTTTTGATTTGCATTTCTCTAATAGCCTTAAAGTTGGGTAGTGTGAGACCTCCGACTTCATTTTTTTTTCTCAGGATACTTTTAGCTATTCGGGGCACCCTGCTCTTCCAGATAAATTTGGTTATTGGTTTTTCTATTTCTGAAAAGTAAGTTTTTGGGATTTTAATTGGTATTGCATTGAATCTGTAAATCAATTTAGGTAGAATTGATATTTTAACTATATTTAGTCTTCCAATCCATGAACATGGTATGCCCTTCCATCTATTTAAGTCTTCTTCTGTGATCTCTTTTAACAATTTCTTGTAGTTTTCTTTGTATAGGTCTTTTGTCTCTTTAGTTAAATTTATTTATTAAATTTATTCCTAAATATTTTATTCTTTTGGTTGCAATTGTAATGGAATTCTTTTCTCGATTTCCCCCTCAGGTTGTTCATTACTAGTGTATAGAAACACTACAGATTTTGGAGTGTTGATCTTGTAACCTGCCACTTTGCTGTACTCATTTATTAGCTCTAGTAGTTTTGCTGTGGATTTTTCAGGGTTTTCAACATATAGTATCATATCATCTGCAAACAGTGAGAGTTTTACTTCTTCCTTTCCAATTTTGATGCCTTGTATTTCTTTTTCTTGTCTAATTACTCTGGCTAGAACTTCCAACACAATGTTGAATAACAGTGGTGATAGTGGACATCCTTGTCTTGTTCCTGATCTTAGGGGGAAGTTTTCAGCTTTTCCCCATCGAGGATGATGTTAGCTGTGAGTTTTTCATATATTCCCTTTATCATTTTGAGGAAGTTCCCATCTATTCCCATCCTTTGAAGTGTTTTCAACAGGAAAGGATGTTGAATTTTGTCAAATGCCTTTTCTGCATCAATCGAGATGATCATGTGGTTTTTCTGCTTTGATTTGTTGATATGGTGTATTACATTAATTGATTTTCTTATGTTGAACCATCCTTGCATACCTGGGATGAATCCTACTTGGTCATGATGTATATTTCTTTTAATGTGTTGCTGGATTAAATTTGCTAGAATTTTGTTGAGGATTTTTGCATCTATATTCATTAGAGAGATTGGCCTGTAGTTTTCTTTTTTTTTTGTAGTACCTTTGTCTGTTGGTATGAGGGTGTTGTTGGCTTCATAGAATGAGTTAGGTAGCTCTCCCACCTCTTTAATTTTTTTGAAGAGTTTGAGCAGGATTGGTACCAATTCTTTCTTGAATGTTTGGTAGAATTCACATGTGAAGCCATCTGGTCCTGGAGTTTTCTTTTTGGGGAGCTTCTTAATGATTGATTCAATTTCTTTACTTGTGATTGGTTTGTTGAGGTCGTCTATTTCTTCTTGAGTCAAAGTTGGTTGCTCATGCCTTTCTAGGAAGATATCCATTTAATCTACATTGTTGTATTTATTAGCATAAAGTTGTTCATAGTATCCTGTCATTTCTTCTTTTATTTCTGTGGGGTCAGTGGTTATGTCTCCTTTTCCATTTCTGATCTTATTTATTTGCATCCTCTCTCTTCTTCTTTTTGTCAATCTTGCTAAAGGTCCATCAGTCTTATTGATTTTCTCATAGAACCAGCTTCTGGTTTTGTTGATTTTCTCAATTGTTTTCATGTTCTCAATTTCATTTATTTCTGCTCTAATCTCTCTTATTTCTTTCCTTTTTCTTGCTTTGGGGTTAGTTTGCTGTTCTTTCTCTACTTCTTCCAAGTGGACAGTTAATACCTCGATTTTTGCCCTTTCTTGTTTTTTGATATAGGCATTTATATGTTATTTGATATAGGCAATAAATTTCCCTCTTAGCATTGCCTTTGCTGCACCCCAGAAGTTTTGATATGTTGTGTTTTCATTTTCATTTGCTTGAGATATTTATTGATTTCTCTTGCAATTTCTTCCTTGACCCACTGGTTGTTTAAGAATATGTTGTTGAGCCTCCACATATTTGTGAATGTTCTGGCACTCTGCCTATTATTGATTTCCAACTTCATTCCTTTATGGTCTGAGAAAGTGTTTTGTATGATTTCAATCTTTTTAAATTTATTGAGACTTGCTTTGTGACCCAGCATATGGTTTATCCTTGGGAATGATCCATGAGCACTTGAGAAAAAGGTGTATCCTGCTGTTGTGGAGTGTAATGTTCTATAAATGTCTGTTAAGTCTAGCTCATTTATTGTATTATTCAAATTCTCTGTTTCTTTATTTATTTATTGATCCTCTGTCTAGATGTTCTGTCCATTGATAAGAGTGGTGAATTGAAGTCTCCAACTATTATGGTAGATGTGTCTGTTTCTCTTTTCAATGTTTGCTTCATGTATTTTTGAGCATCCTGGCTCAGTGCATAAATATTTATGATTGTTATGACTTCTTGCTGAATTGTTCCTTTTATTAATACATAGTATCCTTCTTTGTCTTTTTTAACTGTTTTACATTTGAAGTTTTATTTGTTGGATATTAGTAGAGCTACTCCTGCTCTTTTCTGGTTGTTATTTGTGTGAAATATCTTTTCCCAACCTTTCACTTTCAACCTATGTTTATCCTTGGGTCTAAGATGTGTTTCCTATAGACAGCATATAGATTGGTCCTGTTGTTAATCCATTCTGCCAGTCTATGTCTTTTGATTGGGGAGTTTAATCCATTAACATTTAGTGTTGTTACTGTATGGGCAGTACTTTCTCCTGCCATTTTGCCTTTTGGATTTTATATGTCATATCTAATTTTCTTCCTTTTACCTTTACTCATAGTCTTCATTTCTACACTCTTCTCCACACCTCTCTCTTCTGTCTTTTCATATCTGTCTCTAGTGCTCCCTTTAGTATTTCTTGCAGAGTAGTCTCTTGGTCATAAATTCTGTCAGTGATTTTTTTGTCTGAAAATGTTTTAATTTCTCCCTCATTTTTGAAGGACAGTTTTGCTGGATATAGAATTCTTGGTTGGCAGTTTTTCTCTTTTAGTAATTTAAATATATCATCCTACTGTCTCTTCCCTCCATGGCTTCTGCTGAGAAATCTGTGCATAGTTGTATTGGGCTTCCCTTGTATGTGATGGATTACTTTTCTCTTGCTGCTTTCAAGATTCTCTCTTTCTCTTTGACCTCTGACATTCTGATTAGTAAGTGTCTTGGAGTATGTCAATTTGGATCTATTCTCTTTGGGGTATGCTGCACTTCTTGGATCTGTAATTTTAAGTCTTTCATCAGAGTTGGGAAATTTTCAGTGATAATTTCCTCCATTAGTTTTTCTCCCCCCTTTCCCTTCTCTTTTCCTTCTGGGACACTCACAACATGTATATTCATATGCTTCATATTGTCATTCAATTCCCTGAGTTCCTGCTCTTATTTTTCCATTTTTTCCCTATATTTTCTTTTGCTTGTCAGATTTTAGATGTTCCGTCCTCCAGCTCACTAATCCTGTCTTCTGCCTCTTGAAACCTAGCATTGTAGGTTTCCATTGCTTTTTTCATCTCTTCTACTGTGCCTTTCATTCCCATAAGTTCTGTGATTTGTTTTTTCAGACTTCAATTTCTTCTTTTTGTTCATTCCTTGCCTTCTTTATATCCTCCGTCAATTCATTGGTTTGGTTTTTGATGAGGTTTTCCATGTCTGTTCGTACATTCTGGATTAATTGTTTCAACTCCTGTATCTTATTTGAGTTGTTGGTTTGTTCCTTTGACTGGGCCATATCTTCAATTTTCCTAGTGTGATTTGTTATTTTTTGCTGGCATCTAGGCTTTTAATTACCTTAATTACTTTATTCTGGAGATTGTTTTCACTTCTTTTACCTAAGGTTTTCTTGCTGGATGAATTTGTTGTCTGTCTTTTCTTTGACATTCAGTTCAGCTTTTTCTGGACCTCTAGTTTAGGTTTTGTTTAACAGAGGATAATTTTTCAGTTCTTGTTTTCTTGTTTCTTGCCCTGCCTGGATGGTGCCTCCCCGCCCCACCCCCTCCTGCTTAGGAGGGTCTACTTAGGTATTATAGACCACAGCTGGATTTTCCCAGACCGAACTGGCCTCCTGCGTCAGTTTTCCCTGAGGGTAAGACACAGCAGGTTTTAAGACTTTGCTGTGAAGTCTCTGGACTCTTTTTCTTATCCTGCCCAGTATGTGGCACTTGTCTGCCTGTGGGTCCCACCAGCATAAGATGATATGGTACCTTTAACTTTGGTAGACTCTTCCTGCTGGAGGCATGATGGAGACAAAGGGGAGGTTGTAGGCTGGTTTTAATGGCTTCAAATTGCCAAGCCCTGGTGTCTGAATTCCTTGAAGGAGGGATTCCACCTGAGTTGGGCTTCACCCCTCCCCTGGGGAAGGCACAGGCTCCAGATAAGCCCCCAAAAGAGCTCACTTCTGCCTATGCCTGGGGCAGTTGCAGCCTGAGAAGTCCTGCCGCTGTATCCAGAAGCAGTTAAGCCTTTGTAGAAACACAGCCACAAAAACCTCTGTTTCTTTCTTTTTCTTTCTTTTTTTTTTTTTTTATCTTTTTTCCATCAGCCCTGCCCCCTTGGTGCCAGGGCAAAAATGAGTGACCTCTGCTTTGACCAGGTTCACCTGAGCTGGGGGCCTATTTTTAGTAGTCAGAATTTGTGAATTAATTCCACAATTGGCATTGGGACTCACAATTCTGGGGGGGGGGCTTGCAGCCGGTCCAGCTTGTCCAGACTGGGGTATGCTGTCTGTCTAGTCACTGACATGGCCCCAGGATCTGTTCTGTACTGTTCCTGGTTATTTAGTAGCTCTTCTGGAGGATGAACTAAATTGCGCACCTTGCTAAGCCGCCATCTTGGCCCTCAAGTTCTAATTGCTTTTATGGAGCAAAGATTTTTTTGAGGTTTTTACACCACCATTTTCACTAATGTCTCCCTAGCCTGCTTTTTAATTTGGGCTCTTTACTTCTCTAAAACGGGTATGACTAGATTATTCTAGTGACATGTCCCATAGTGAGAGCTATAAAATCGGTGAGTTCTGTGTCTTTCAAAAGCATCCTTGTTCAACCACATCTTGTCTACATTACCTTTCTAGGTTAGATGACCTACCATCAGACCAACATCTACTCCAAGTCTAGACATATCTATTATTGTCCTTTTTGGGTCTCCATTAATATGTTTTTTATTTTAGCCATGTCTGCCCTTTGGGTCCTAATCCCATAAATTTCTTCAGCAGTTTCCCTTAGGAATACCTATGGACTGATCTATTATATTTGTATTACCCTGAAGGTTATCTAATAATTTTTTCAATTTTTTGCTGTGAGATTCAAGATATTTCCCTCTCAGAATATGCCCAATTTTTATGTAGCCACTTGGTAAGATGTCACAATGTTTAAAGGGTCATTGTTCAAGTATTATTATAATGGATCCTCTATCTATAGCTTTAAGAGAGCATTTCCCAATAGTTTTCTGAATTCTGACTCCTGTGGAAGCTATTTTCCAGTGTGTCTTTCAAATATTGTCTTCCTTCTTCTGTAGGAGTTTTGGTTCTGAGTAGTCTTTCTGATCTCCTCCCTTTTGAATTTCCTTTCGAAGAACAGATAGGCATGAATACATCTGTTTTTTTTTTTTTCATTTTCTATATATTAATTTCATCCAGCTATTCTTCTAAGATCTCGCTGTTTCTCTTGGGCAATTTTTCTCTCTGGGTATTTTAGCCAGTCATCTTTTATTTATTTATTTATTTTTACCATTTCTGTTCTGAATAATACTGAAGTATGTTTTTGAATCATGTCAGTTCTCTTTTAATTTCCTGATTACTGAGTCCTTTCAGACTGACACTTTGTGGCAGAGAGAGAGTACATATAACTGCCTTTGCAGTAAGTCCCCACCTGCAGCCTCTGCTGAGCTTGCTTGATTATGTGGCCTTGCCCTGTCAAGCTGTGCTTCCTGTGGGCTGCCTGGCACCCAGAGAGAAGAATCTGCACACGGCAGGCTCAGCTTCTATTCTCACTCATCAAGAAAGTCACTCCTACTCATTGGAGAGGCATGAGTGAGGAGATGGAAAGAAGCCAAGAATGTTAGTCCCTTCGTTTGGAAATATCGATGAAGGGAAAATCAGTATTGCCACCTCCAACAGAGGCTACGTAGAATTCATGGTCATCATGCTCACCTGGACCTTCAAAACTGCTCCCAATTTCCTAGTCAGCTTGTTCTCCATTCTTTGCAGTTACTTCAAATCTCCCAACTCATTAGCCTTATTCATCCATCCCTATTCTCTCTGCTTACTTGTAGCTGATGGCCTTGTATTTGGTATTCCAGAGAGAATAGAAAACACCAGATAGTAATTCTTTAAATTCCTTGCCACAAAATCTGATATGAGCAAAGTGATGCAGTTTTAGCCCAATCTCAGTAACATGGTCTCAGAGGATGGGCGACTGATTGAAAATATATGGTGCTGTGCATATGTACTTAGACATTTTAATGTCTTGTCCTAGATTACTGTGAAAATGGGCAACGGATACTTAATTTGTGCAGAATTTTTAATAGGTTGAATTTAAATGTTTGGACATGGATGGAGATGATGGTAGCATATTATGATGGTGAGTGTAATCAATGACACTGAATTATGAATGTGATTGTGGTTGAAAAGGGAGGTTTAAAGTCGAGTGTGGTACTAGAAGGAAAGCGCGAGGATAAAACATGGGGCTGTAATACAGTGAACCCTGTGGTGGACAATGACAGTGCTTAAATGTACAAATATAAAACGATCTTTCACAGACTAGAACAATGTACACCACTAATACAAGAAGTTAGTAATAGAGTGGTATATGGGAAAAATCCACCTATTGCAATCTATGGACTATTGTTAAGAGTAATATTTTAATATTCTTCCCTCAACAGTAGCAAATGTACCCCACCAGGGTTAAGGATCAATGAGGGTGGGGGGTAAGGGGTATGGGATGTTCTGGGGATATTTATTGGACATTTGAGTGGATTGTATGATGTGTGAATGTATCTCAATAGAACTGCTAAAAAAATTTAAAAGTTTAAAATAAAAAAAAAATCTGCCATATCATAAACAAAACAAAACTGCCATATCTGTACCTAATTTCTTCTTTATTCTGACTACAATAGATGATCTTGCCCCTCCTGTCATCCAGGGCAATCCTTCATGCGTTTTCTGTATCCCACACCCTCCTACCTTCAGAAGAACTTTGTGCTATTGTTTATCTCCTTTCTTCTATAATACTTTCTCTTTGGGTCATTTCAGCAGCACTAAACTCTGTTTAGCAGCACTAAATTTCTCTCCTAAAGCAAATAAACTGAAAAATAAAGCAATGCCACCAAGAGCCCTCCCTTCACCCCACATTAATTTTCAGCCAATACTTATTTTTCTCCACTCCATAACTGCTCAAAAATGTTATTTCTTATTTCCGTTTTCTCATACCCATTCACTCTTTATCCCAAGATCACCAATGATTTTTAAGTGTTTGTTTATTATTTTTTAACGTTTTATTATAGAAAATTTCAAACATGCAGATGTAGGGTGAATGGTATCATGAATCCCATCGTAGCCATCACCAGCTCCAACAATTACCAACTCATACCACGACTTTCAATCTCAGTCATTGTCATTTGACTTAGCTAGTCATTCCTTTCTTAAAATACTCTTTCTTGGGCTTCCATGACCCCACACTGTACTGGTTCTTCTCATAACCCACTGACTAATTCATGTCAATTGCTTTCTGCTGATTCAACGTTTCTGCTCAAGCTTTAAATGTTGTAGTGTCTAAAAATGTAACCAATCTTTTTTTAAACCAATCTCTTTATGTTCTCACAATATACTTCCTCCGTAGGCTTTGCCCCAGCTCCAGGGGGCCTTGTTTACCATTGAGATGTCAGTGCCTCCCAAATCTACAACTCCTTCCAAGATCTCTCCTTAGGGATCAAGCCCCATTTTATCTAATTGCCTATCTAATATCTTCGATAGTAGGTCACACAGGTATCTGAAACTAAATATTTAAAAAATTGAACCCCATGGTCTCTTCCTAAACTTGTTCTTCATCCATTATTCCTTGTGGTAAATTGAATTACATACTCCCTCAATCCCTTAATCCACATTCCTGTGAGTGTGAACCAACTGGAAATAGGACAGTTTTAAAGATGTTATTTTTAGTTAAGGTATGGGCCAACTGAATCAGGGTGGGCCCTTAATCTATATTATCAAAGCCCTTTACAACCAGGAGAAATTTGAACAAAGGCAGTCAGAGAAGGCCACACAGAAAGAAGCTGGAAATCAACAGACATGAAGGGAGAGATTGCCATGTGATGGGAGGCAAAATGCAAGCCAAGGAATCCCAATAATTGTGGCAAGCCAGCAGAAAACTTCAGACTTTGGAGAGAAAGCATGACCATGTTGATTCTTTCATTTTGAACTTCTAGCCTCTGAAACTGTGAACTAATAAAAGCTTGCTGTTTAAGCATTTGTAATAATTGTCACCATAGCCTGATAAACTAAGACATCCTTCAATCCAATCTCTAATGCCTATGTTTCCTTGTACTTTGACCTTTTGAAGTCACCTCCAACTGCTTCTCACTCACCCCTTCCTTTTCATTCTTTTTCAGCCTGCAAGTTCTACTTTTCAAAAATCTTTCAAAATATTACTTTTTTATATTTCTAGTACCCTGTGGGTAATATGGTGGCATTGAAGCAGATGAAGAATCCAAACAGCAACAAACATTTCTTAGGGAATCAGATGTTTTTGATCTTTTCAACTGAAGGCATTCATGATTGAATCAAAATCATTTCTTAAATGTTGCTCAGACAAAAGGAATGATTTTGAACAATTGACCACCTTTATAGAATAGAGGTTCACCTTTGCTAGAACCTTCCAATTTGTCACACTATGTGAAGGAAATTTTTGCTCCAGGGTTCACCTAATTTGAATTCTTTCTCAATTATATTCTCATAACTTGAGTGTTGTCTATTTGTCTTTATGTGTTGCCCACCATTCCTCATTAAAAGAGTCTGATGAGTTAGCTGTTAAGAGTACCTGTTGTTGGGTGACCAGCAACAATTTTTTTTTTTTGGTATGGTCAGGCACTGGAAATTGAACCGGGTCTCTGGAGCAACCATTGCTTTTACTTCCTTGTTTACATTACTCTGAATTTTCTTGGGGGAACTCAATCCTTTTCCATTCTCAGGTTTGTAGCTTGGGAAAGTTTTAACTAGAGATGTGCCTAAATTGGTTTATTCAGCATGTAGTCAATATATCCCAACTCTTGGTTCTTGATTTAGAGATAGAAACGTAGCCCTTTCATAGCAGTGAGATGTGAGATGACTGCAGACATTTATGGAAAATTGAAACTTCTTTCTTTTATGGGGACAACCAGAAAACACTCTTGCTTTTCCCTTTGATAGTCTATTATGAGGATGTGAATCTGGAAATGCTGCACTCATTCAGCTTCCATGAGGCTAGGGGAAACCCTGAAGCTTCTGGAGGAGGGGCCACGTGTATAACCTACGTTGGCTATGTGTAAGGCAGAGCAGATTGATAATATTGATGATATTGTTTGTGCTGCTCAATCAGCACTGCTTTCAGCTTTGTGTTGTTTTGATTTTTGTATTTTGTTGAAGCTGGTATGGCTGAATATCTGATCATTTACAACATAAAGATTTCTAATTGATATGTCAGCCATGTTTTAACCATTTAACTCTAATACCCTCCCTAACCCCAGCCATAACGGTTTGGTTAAGTGCATTTTGCTCAGAGGTAATACATAGGTGCTAAGACAATCATTTTATCTAAGGAATATGAACTAGAGGATAAGTTCAAATAATAGATTGTAGAGAGAAGGGTATATTAGAATATAAATGTATATCAGAATTAACTTACATTCAGAACTTGCTTTTTCCTCTTTATGATAAATTATAAACATCTCCCCACACCATAAACATTTGATAACATCATTTTTACTGCTTAAAAAAAATTAACTTAAAATTTTTGAAGTACAAATTTCAGATTGAAGACTTTTTTCAAAGTGGACATACTTGTGTAATCATTACCAAGGTCAAGAAATATACCAAGGTCAAGAAATAGAAATTACCAGCATCCTAGAACTTGTTTCTCTTCCCAGTTACTCAAACGTCTTCTCAAAGGTAACCACTTATCTGACTTCTAACATTAATGATTAGTTTTGCCTTTTAGGGCTTTATATAATTGGAAGAATATAATTTATAGCTATTATAGTTAGCTTTTTTCCCTTTTTATTCTGTTGTGAGAATCATCCATGGTATGTTCTTTAGCAGGATTTTGATCATTTTCATTGCTGTATAGTATTTTACATATCCATGGACTATGATTTACATGTTCATTTTACTCTTTGGGGACATTTGGATTGTTTGCAGTTTGACCATAATGAATACTGGTGTCATGAACATTCTTGTACTTATCTTTTGGTTCACATTATGCATCTCTGCTATATCTGGGAGTTGAATGGCTGTATCATATGACATATATTTAGCTATAGAAGATAATACCAAATAATTTTTCAAGTAAATTGCATGCCATTTTCCACTCCCATCAGCAGTGCATCAGAGGTTCTGTTATCCTGTAATCTCTGATAACATTTTGGTATTGTCAGTCTTTTTGAGTTGTAAGCCATTTTGTTGCATGTGAAGTGGTATTTTATTGTGGCTTTAATTTTCATTTTCTAGATGACCAATGAGGTTAAATTCCTTTTTGTATGTTTATTGTCTATTTGTGTATTCTCTTTTTTGTAATGCCTATTTAAGACTCTTGTCCATTTTTCTTCTGAGTTAGAATTTTTTTCATAATGATATGTAAAAGTTTAAATATATATATACATGTATGTGAACTTATATTTTATATTGGATAATTAGATATTTTGGAGGCCTTTTGACTGTTACATAAATTGCAAATATCTTCTCCTGGTTTGTCATATTCTTTTTCACTCTTAATTGTATATTTTGATGAATAGAAGTTCTCAATTTTACTGTAGTCCTATTTACCAATCATTTCCTTTATAATTAATATTTTATGTCCATTTTTAGAATTCTTTTACTATCCCAAATTCAGGAAGATATTCTTCTCCATTATCATTTAGAATCTTTATTGTTTTATCTTTCATGTTTATATTTATATTCTACATGGAACTAATTTGTACGAGATTGGGGTCAAGATTAATATTTTTCCCCAAATATTTAATTGCCCCTTTCTCCATCACTTTGTAGTATCCCTGTGGTAGTTTGGAGCTATTATGTACCCCAGAAAAGGCTGTGTTAAGAGACCTATTGTGGATGGGAACTTGTGGTTAGGTTATTTCAACTGAGAAAAGACCCAGCCCATTCACAATAGGTCTTAATCCTTTTCCTGGAGTCTTTTACCAGAGGATAAAAGACAGAAAAAGTCCAGGAGCTCAGAGAGAAGAAAGCCCCTGGAGGAGCTGTGAGAAGAAGCCAGAATCTGAAAGCAGAGAAACCTGGGAGAGAAGGACTCTTAAATATTGCTGGCTTCAGTTTGCTAATATTTTATTTAGGATTTTTTGTGGGTGTGTTTGTATTTATGAGAGAGTTGGCAGTAATTTTCCTTTCTTTCAATGTCATTGTCACATTTTTAAAAATCAAGTTTATGTTAACCTCATAAACTTGGTTAGGAAATGTTCCCTCCCTTAAGGTCTTATGAAACAGCTTCATTAGATTTTTTCATTAAATGCTTGGAAAAATATAAGACGGCAATAAGTAGTTAACTACAGATTCAATTTCTTTAATACAAGAAGGACTACTTGTTTTTCTATTTCTTCTTTTGCCAGTTTTACTTAATTGTTTTCTCTAGGATATCATTTAATTTAAAATTTAAAATTAATTTGTATGTAATTGTTCATAGTGTCCTCTTTTATCTTTTTAATGTCTGCAAAGCATGCAGTGTCATCTCATTTTCAAACCCAATATCGGTAATTTATATTTTTTTATTGTGAAGTTCTGAAGTAGTTGCAGTGATCAATGGAAAAAAACCCAAACCTCCACAGTTGTTTCCAATGCAGCAGATACACCCATAACAGGCACTGATTTTGCTAGCTTGGCATTTTTAAGGCACAGGAAGAGCAGAGCATGTAGAGAGCTTGGATATATTTTTCTAGACATCCAGAAGCAAGAAGATTCATTTTGTAAGAAAATGCACTGGACATAATTAAGTCTAGCCACAACAGTATTGCATGTTTAGTCTCCACTTCTTGGTTATTGTATTGTGAAATTTCACATCCAAAATTTCACCATCAACTTCGCAAGGCAGGAGGCCCAGAAATTCCTCTCTCAGGTTATGAAATTCATTGACATACCTCACCAACACACACAGATGTTCTTCTCCTGCTATGTCCACCGCATCATCTGTGATAATGGAATAGAAGTGTAAATTTCTCACTTCCTTGAGTGTTTCTTCCTGAATGCAGCTTTCACATACCTCTAACATCTGTTCCTGCTGTGTTTTAGAACAGAACAATGTGTTAACTGCGGCTGTCTTAAAGCACTTTCTCAGAACCTTTTCACCATAATTTATTAAGCACTCCAGCAGTGCTTGAAAGTTATAAGAAGTAAAGAGATCTTCTGGGAGTTCATCAGCCTTGTGTCCATCTAGAGATATGTTTTGTTTTCCCATAAGAATAAAAATTTACTTATTTTTGTTTTTCTTCTCTATAAGGGTTAAAGATAAAATGTTTTCATCCTATTCTTCACCCACTTTTGCTTTGGGGTTCTGAGCATTGAAATTTCTTGCTTCATTATGTTTTTGTTCCTGTTCTGAAATTTCATCAATTTTTTTTTCTGTTTCAGTGTCCTGATTTCATTTTCACTCAAATTATTTGATTCATTTTCTGTGTCTACTATGTGGATTATTCAAGTAACTGGTAAGATAAAATATCACTGGTATAGCATTATCTCAAATAACTATTTGTTTAGGTCTTCTTTTATTTCTTTCAGCAATGTTTTATAGTTTTCCAGGTACAAATACTTTAAATCCATGGCTAATTTATTCCTAGGTATTTTATTATTTTAGTTGCTATTGTAAATTAAATTATTTTCTTGATTTCCTTTTGGTTTGTTCATTCGTGTTATGTAGAAACACCCCTGATTTTTGTGTATTGATTGTTTACCCCACCACTTTGCTGAATTCATTTCTTAACTCTAATAACTTTCATGTACATTCTTTGGGATTTTCTATATATAGGGATCCTGTCATCTGTCCCATTTTGAATGCCTTTTGTTTCTTTTTCTTGTCTAATTGCTCAAGCAAGCAATTCCAGTACAGTGTTGAATAGCAGTGGTATTGGGGACATCCTTGTGTTGTTCCTTTCCTTAGTGGAAAGCTTTTAGTCTTTTTCCATTGATATGCTGTTAGCTGTGGGTTTTTCATAAATGCCTTTTATCTTGTTGAAGAAGTTCCTTTCCATCTCTAAGTTTTCTGAGTGCTTTTTTTTTTATTAGTCAAGAAAGGGTGCTGGATTTTTTGCCTAATATCTTTTCTGCATCAATTGAGATAATCATGATCATGTGCTTTTTCACTTCATTCTGGGAATGTAGTATATAGTATCGGGTATTTTTTTTTATATGAATCATCCTTGAATTTTTGGGATAAGTCCCACTTGATCATAGTGTATAATCCTTTTAATGTGCCATTGGATTCACATTTCTAGTACTTTGTTGAGAATTTTAAAATTTATATTCATGAAGGATATTGGTCTTTAATTTTCTTTTTTGTGATATCTTTATCTGGTTGGTGTTGGAATGATGCTGGCCTCAGATTTTTGTGTATTGATTATATGCCCCACCTCAGAAAAGTTAAGAAATATTCCCTTCTCTACAATTGTTTGGGAGAGTTTGTAAAGGGGTGTTGTTAACTCTTCTTTGACTGTTTGGTAAAATTCACCAGTGAAGCCATCTGCTTTAATGAGAAAAGCTGTTCTGACTGCCAGGCTCACCTATTTATACATCCCTTCTCTCCAGGATCCTGACTGTTCAAATCCTGGCTATCTTAGTAAGTTCTGTTATCTTAAAACAGACTTAAAAAAAATTATATCTGGATTGCTAGTTATTCTTGATAGAATGGTTGGTCTGATTCACCATTTTTAGTAGCAGAAGTTCTTACTACTACTTTGAAGATGATTCCACAAGTGAAAAATGGGAGGGCCTAATGGTCTTCAATGCATGTAAAATGTTTCATTGTGTCTTATTTCTGGATGAGGCTAAAGGCACTATCAAGATGAATGAAACACCAGAAGGTTATTTATCTCTTCTACAGAGCTGTATGCAAGATATAAGATATCTGTATAATTTTTAAAGTAAGCTTTTAGTTTTAGATTTACTTCAAAGTTGCAATGATAGTACAAAGAGTTCCCAAATATCATGAACATAGTTTCCCTTATCATTAACCTCTTATATTGCATGGTATATTTGTCACAACTAAGAAACCAACATCGGTACTTTACCATGAGCTAAAATACACATTTTATTCAGCTTTTACTAGTTTTCCTTTAATACCCATTTTTGTTCCAGGATCCCATCCATAATATTACATTTAGTCAGATGTCTGTTTAGCCACCTCTGGTCTTTGACAGTTTCTCATATTTTCTTTCTTTTTCTTTTTTTGGATGATCTTGACAGTTTTGAGAAGTATTAGTCATGTCTTTTGTAGAATTTCTCTCAATTTTGGTTTGCCTGACATTTTTCTCATTGCTAGACAGGAATTGTGGGTATTTGGGAGGAGGAACATGGAGGCAAAATGCCATTCCCCTTCCATCATGTCCGGAGGTGCATGTTATCTACATGGCTATCTCTGACGATGTGAACCGTGATCACATGACTGAAGTGTTTTCCAGGTTTCTCCACCGCAGAATCACTCTCCCTCCACCCCTTAATTTGAAGTGAGTCAAATAAGCTCGGCCCACACTTAAGAGGTGGAGAGTTAAACTCGGTCTCCATTAGGGGTCTATAATTTTTAATGTTTTACTTCCTGCCTGGTTTATTCTGCATTCAGTAATTCTTGCTTTCAGTTCTTCCTTGTGTATACTACTACTTAAACATATTTCAGTTAAATTTATTTCATTAAATTTATTTGCTCTAGAGTAAAGATGAAGACAGATCTAGATAGTTTTATAGACATGATAATACTGAAGATAAAATGTGATTGAATTTTTAAAAATGGAAGAATACTATTTGAGAGTTTCTGTGCATACTAAATGCAGCTTAAATTCCTTTTCATACATATAAATTTCTTTTTGAGCTCCATGATAATTATACAATCAGGATAAATGTCAGAAGATTTGGGTTGCAGTTTCAAATTAGCAATTTCTAATTAGCTGGGTGATCTTGGGAAGAACAGCTCAACATTTTGGTGCTTGGTTTCCTTCTGTAGGTAGAAGAGGTCTGGTTGGGGTATAAGATCTCTAAGTTCTCAAAAGGATCATTATATTTAAAAAATTAAGAGATTTTTTAAGTTGTATTAGTTAGGGTTCTCTAGAGAAACAGAATCAACAGGGAACACTTGAAAATATAAAATTTATAAAAGTGTCTCACGTGACCACAGGAACACAGAGTCCAAAATCCACAGGGCAGTCTGTGAAGCTGATGACTCCGATGGAGGGTCTGGATGAACTCCACAGGAGAGGCTCACCAGACGAAGCAGGAATGGAATCTGTCTCCTCTGAGTCCTCCTTATAAGGCTTCCCGTGGTTAGATTAAGCATCACTCATTGTAGAAGACACTCCCCTTTGGCTGATTACAAATGGAATCAGCTGTGGATGCAGCTGACGTGATCATGATCTAATTCTATGAAATGTCCTCATTGCAACAGACAGGCCATTACTTGCCCAACCACATAAACAGGTACCACAACTTGCCAAGTTGACACATGTCCCTTACCATGACAGTCTACCCCTTGTCAACTTGGCAGTTATATAATATATATCACCTTAAACCATACTTAATTTCCAAATGAAAACAATAAAGCACACATTTTTTCCTTTTACCTGACAATATTCAATTGTCCTGCATATACTGGAAACACATTAAATCTCCCCAGAATAGGGTGCAAATCCTTGGGCAACATTCATTCTTAAAATTGATATCTTACAACTTAAATAGTATAACATGAACAAAACAGCATTACAGTCCTCGTTTCTGTAACTGATCACCTGGTCGAAGTTCATATTTATCACTACCTTCTTCCACTACCCATTCCATGTTCCCTTTACCCTCAGCAAACACTTCAGCTGGCTGTGGTTCTTTGCCTGGTGGGGTGACCCAAACCATCATTCCTGAAGTTTCAGAGCCATTAGTCCTGCCTGGATTGTGTTGTTGCAGTTTTCCATTGATTTTAATCACAGGGCATGGTAGTACTAAAAGACGCCCTAGGGAATCTCCTATATTCCAAGAAAAATCTTCTTTACCTCCATTATGTAGTTGCAGTCCTATGTCCCCCTGATAGTCAGGATCAATTACCCCAGACAATAATGTAATCCCCTTCTTGGGTGTTGATCCAGGGACATAAGTAGCACAAAGTGACCAGGTGGCAGTCTTAACTTCCAGTTCAGTGGAATCATTGTTGTTTCTCCTGGAAGAAGCACACCCCATTTTGGAACTAAAACCTGTAGACCAGCAGAGCTCAGGGTAGCAGGCACAGGAAGCAAAAATTTTCCTAGTGGATCACTAGAGGTAATAGTGAGTGGTACCACACCCATTTCCACCCTTTGGTTCCTGGGCCCATGGATCCTGGCTATGGGAGAAATAGCACCATACAGTGGACACTGATTCAGAGCATACACAGCTTCCTGGAGAACATTACCCCAGCCTTTCAAGGTATTGCTACCTAGTTGGCACCGTAATTGAGTTTTCAAAAGGCCATTCCACTGTTCTATCAATCCAGCTGCTTCTGGATAATGGGGAACATGGTAAGACCAGAGAATTCCATGAGCATATGCCCATTCCTGCACTTCATTTGCTGTGAAGTGTGTTCCTTGATCTGAAGCAATGCTACGTGGAATACCATGATGATGGATAAGGCATCCTGTAAGCCCACAGAAGGTAGTTTTGGCTGAAGCGTTGCATGCAGGGAAAGCAACCCCATATCCAGAGTATGTGTCTATTCCAGTTAGAACAAATTGCTGCCCCTTCCATGAAGGGAGTGGTCCAACGTAATCAACCTGCCACCATGTAGCTGGCTGGTCACCTCGGGGAATGGTGCCATATGGGGACTGAGTGTGGGTCTCTGCTGCTGGCAGATTGGGCACTCAGCAGTAGCTATAGCCAGGTCAGCCTTGGTGAATGGAAGTCCATGTTGCTGAGCCCACGCATAACCTCCATCCCTACCACCATGACCACTTTGTTCATGAGCCCATTGGGCAATGACAGGAGTTGCTAGGGAAAGAGGCTGACTGGTATTCACAGAATGGGTCATCTTATCCACTTGATTATTAAAATCTTCTGCTGAAGTCACCCTCTGGTGTGCATTCACATGGGACACAAACATGTTCATGTTTTTAGCCCACTCAGAAAGGTCTATCCACATACTTCTTCCCCAGACCTCTTTGTCACCAATTTTCCAATTATGGTCTTTCCAAGTCCCTGACCATCCAGCCAAACCATTAGCAACAGCCCATGAGTCAGTATACAAATGCACCTCTGGCCAGTTTTCCTTCCAAGCAAAATGAACAACCAGGTGCACTG
>PVIY010046357.1:0-18519 GCA_004026745.1 Myrmecophaga tridactyla | reverse complement strand
TCAAGGTGTACTGGAGAGGCTAGAGGGAACTGCCTGAAAATGTGGAGCTGTGTTCCTGTAGCCATGTTTCTTGAAGATGATTGTATAATGATGCAGCTTTCCCAGTGTGACTGTGTGATTGTGAAAACCTTGTGTCTGATGCTCCTTTTATCTACCTTATCAACAGATGAGTAAAACATATGGAATAAAGATGAATAATAGGGGGAACAATTGTTAAAATAAATTTAGAGTGAAGTGCTGGTGATTGGTGAGGGGGAGGGGTGGGGAGTTATGATATGTATGAATTTTTTTGTTTTCTTTTTATTTTTTTCTGAATAGATGCAAATGTTCCAAGAAATAATCATGATGATGAATATGCAACTATGTGATGATACTGTGAATTACTGATTATATGTGTAGAACGGAATGATAAAAATAAATGTGTGTACAAATTTTTACACCCACCAGCAGTGTGTGAATTTACTGCTGTATCCGTATCTTTGCCAACATTGGAAATGTTTTGTCATTTTCATGTCTGGTAGGTGTGGGATGGTAGCAAATAGTGGCTTTATTTGTAGCCCCTTATTTAGTAAGAGGATTGAGAACTTCTCACATGTTTATTACACATTGGGTAAAATCCTTTTTTCT
Organism: Myrmecophaga tridactyla; assembly: GCA_004026745.1. Classification (NCBI taxonomy): domain Eukaryota; kingdom Metazoa; phylum Chordata; class Mammalia; order Pilosa; family Myrmecophagidae; genus Myrmecophaga; species Myrmecophaga tridactyla. The sequence continues at coordinate 17,892 of PVIY010046357.1, read as the reverse complement.
TTTTTTAGTCTCTGTTCATTTTGACCATCTTTTTTCCTATTATATTCTCTGTGATTTCCTTATTGATCTGCAAAACTTCATTGTGCATGCTATATAGGAATGCTTTCTTGGTGCCCATTCTCTCTCTCTCCTCTTCCGGTAACCAGATTCTCTCTCTTTCACTGCCTACCTAATTGTCTTTTCATGAGAAGATCTTAATTTTAATATAATCTACTCTGTGATTTTGTCCTTTACATTTTCTTTTGTTTAAAAATCGTTTCCTATTTTAAAGCCATGGAGTTGTTCTCCTTTGTTTTCTTCTGAAAGCGTAATCTTTTTCTTTAAAATTCAGATCAGCAAATTATTCATAATTGATTTATTGTATTATGGGTAGGGTTTAATTTTTCCTAAAGGGTTAACAAATTCGATTGATTCTGAAACTATCATAGCTAGCTTTTTATTTTTATTTGCTTTCATTGCCTCACCCAGTTTAACCCCAACTCACCCTTGGAGCTGTCCTTTCTCTGATGTCTGTTAGGCATTCTATCACTTCCTGACTATTTCAGTCCTTAGCAACCCCACAGACCACACAGCAAAAGTTAGGTGACTTGTCAAATATTTTCTATGGGTCTTTTTGTTTGGAGAATGGAGTATTTCCATTTTTAAGTGGAAGTTTACACCCTATTGGGAGAAATTCTCCATGGGTGCCTCAGATTCTTTTTCTTTCTTTCTTTCCTTTTTGTAACTTATATCAACTTCTATCCTGACTGTGTTTCAAGAACGTTTATAAAACAAACAGCCTTGGGGGATGGCAGTAGTATGTCTAACCAAAGGGCAGTTTACTATCCTGACCAATATCATAGTGGTCATACTCCCTCTGAGGAAATGTTGGGCACCTTTGTTTGAAACACAATTCAAGGGACTGAGGTCCTTAATCTTAAATTTCCTCAGCTGTGATGTGATTCTACTGCCTACACAGCATCTTCAACATGTGGATAACTAGAAAGAGGGAAATACGTACAAGTATGAAGTTCTGGCTTTAATAAAGATAATGAAATAATTCAACCTGACTTGTAATGTGCTTGTTGGCCCCTCTTTTGAGCTGCTTGGACCCACCTGCCTTCTCCTAGGCCAGAGAGTCCTGCCTTGCAGAAAGCTCCCTCCTCTGATTCTCACATGCTTCCCTTCTTGTCACAACCCCTGGAAAAGGTGTAGTTTAATCTCAGAGAAAAATCTTGGGAAAGATGTAAGTATCCCCCCAGAGAGAGCAGGAGAGTATGTAGTTGGGCAAATTGATTGAGCTTGGGCACAAATTGCAAAGGCAGTTGTTGGGAGACAGGACCATGGAAGGGGAAGAAACACAGACACCAAATGGCACCAAGGGGGACACTTGTCAAAACGTTCTTGGTACTACCAAATTAAGGGAGCAGAATTATATGTAGAAGCCCCTCCAGTGCCACCTCTGGGCATTCAACTTTGCCAAGTTAAAAAAGTGCAGCTTTGCATTGGTCATGGTTCAGGTTTCTTTTTGGTTATTAGAAGATATCTTTCTAATTTCAACCAAATTTAGAGATAAAGCCTATACAGCTGATTTTACTAGAAGTTTCAGCTGAGACTCAGACATACACAACATTTCTAAGATTATGACAATTCATCTCCAGGTCTATGACAATTTGGGTCACATCATTTCTTTACAGAGGCCAGGAGGAAGATTACAGCAGGGTTTATGGTGTTTCTGAATGAGACTATCTGAATTCCATGATTTATCATCCCTGCCCCAACAAAGGGTCAGGCAGGGTTCCTTTACCTCATGTCTGGAAGGCAAGACATTTAGGAACCAGGCAGATAGTTGAACAGGTGTGCCCTGCATTTTCAGTTGGTAAGGGGCCTTGGGTGTCTATGTCCTACCCTCCTAAGAACTCTCAAGGACAAGAAGCCACCAGAAAAATCCTTTGACTGCAGAATAGTAGGAAAAAATTGCAACCCCAGGAATTGCCAGAAAAGAGAATGTGTGACTGTTTCCCATGATCAGCCATATACCACACATGAGGAGGAGATCAATGGTTTGGACTTAAATCTTGTCTGATTTGCCCACATGGAGACTTTCTTTACCATTGTTATCTCTCTTAAAAACTCTTCCCGCCAATGGCTTGAAAAAAGTCAGACTTACAGCCCACCTGTCACCTGCTCAACTGTGGACATATGGGCAGGTATTTCAAAGACTCCAAAGCCTACAGACCTTTAGGCAACTCATGCACAAGGATGCACTTGCAGGGGAGAAGGTATCAGGGTGTGGGTCCCTCCCCTGCTGATGGCCCTGGCTGCTGGGCTCACGTAATTCAATTTTGTCCCTTCAGCCCTGGGAGGGGTGTGTGTACGTAGAGAGCAGCTTCCAGCTAGAGCTCATATCTGCATTGCCTCACTATGCCCTGTGAGTGAAAGACCCAGAGTGGATTCTTTTTTCTCACAGGAGCTTGACTAACAGAAACTTATGTAAAATGATTGCATCTTAAGAATAATGGTATCTTAAATTTAATGAGTTAGGATATGTAAAACTTCTGGTAAATATGACCCAGTTTACATTTATTGAGTATTATGCTAAATGTCCCTTTTTCATGCAATTTCATTTAATTATGTAGCAGGATTTATTGAGGTATGATTTACTGAAATATAATTTATATCATGTACAATTTGTAAGTTTAATTGCTCAATTCTATGTGTTTTGACAAATTTATGCAACCTTGTAACCAACATCACTAAGTATAGAGCTTTTTCAGTACTCCAGTGATTTCTCTTCTCTTTGAAATCAATAACTCATATAATACCCTAGGAAAATTTTATAATATTCCTTTTCCTATGACTTTATTTGTTTCAAAATGTCATATAAACAGAATCATGTATTGTATTGTGTTCTGAAACTTGTTTCTTTAACTCATCCTAGTACCTTTGCTATTAACTCATCTTGATACCTATATCATTACTATTTTTATAGCTGAATATGAATTCATTGTATGGATACACGTTTAGTTTATAAATCATTGATGGTTAAATTCATGTGTCGACTTGGCTAAATTACAGTGTCCAATTGCTTGGTCCAGTTGTTTGGTCAAGAATTCAGATGAATTTATCCATTGTTTGATTGCTTCTACTGCTAATTATGTCTAAAATCAGAGATGACAGGAGTCTCCTCATCCCATCAGTTGGAGAACTTAAAGTGAGAACTGCAGATTTCAGAAGTCAGAAAGATGAATTTCTATCATACTTGAATCAGCCAGCATCTCCTGGGGAATTCAACATCACCTTCATCAAGTTTCCAAGTTGCAGCCTGCCCTACAGAATTCAGACTTGCTAATCTACATGGTGCATATGAGCCAATTTCTGTAATAAATCTCTTAATTATACATGCACGCATATCTCTATATCTCTCTGCAGAATTCTATCATGACTAATATATCGTCAGTCAGTTGTTAGGCATTTGAGTTGTTTACACCTTTGAAGACTATGCTATAATGCTATAAGCATTCCATATGCATATGTTCTGGTTGCAGTGATTTCCTTTTTATTATTAGGTACAAATATTTAAGATATGCTAAAAATCGTACCTTTTGCTATTATTTATTCTCTACATTGGAATTTTAGAGTCCATCTAAATCAGGTCAAAGTGTTTTACAAAACTCTTTAGATGGTACAAAAACAAAATCTTTCAGGCACATTGATATATCATGAAAACCCAAAATTCTCTCATGAGAAAAAGTCATAGCTTTGAAAACATGCCAAGATCAGAGGATAGTGACACTACAGTGCTAGAGATCCCATATGAACTCTCTGGATCCCTTCTTACTTTTGTTATTCAATGCCCTTTGCAGAAACAGACACCTCGGGTTAATTAGGAGAAGGGAAACAAGGAAATAGATAGCCTTTATTAATTCCCCAGCAGGAGGATTCAGGTTGAGTTCAGGTGTAATACAAATATTTGGTATGGGCCTATTAATATCTGTCTTTTTGTTTACTAGATGAGGAAATTCATGATATCCCCTGAAGATTTTTCTCTCACTTTAAAATAAAGTGAAATTTAAAAGGGCATAGGCATAAAATTAATATTTCCTCTATGTACCAATATAATGCAATCCCTGAAAACATGTGAAGTCATGATACAAGATAAACACAGACAAGTGCAAATAAGAAATGGAGGGGAGGATAGAATGAAGCTTGTGGTCCCAGATTTGAGTCAGAGACATCAGGATAAATGCCTGTACACAGACAGATTCATAGATCCAGAAATAAATAGACAGATGTTTGCAAATGCATATTTCCTATCTCTGGTTCCTTAGAGGGACTAAGACCAGGGACAACTTTTAGCAATGACTACATTCAGAATCCAGAACTTTATTTATAGTACCATTGTCTAATCAAAGGCTTCTTGGAGAAATAGATTAATCCATGCATGGAATAGGAAAGATAAAAGATGAACCTGGAAAGGAATGTGAAGGACTGTAGAGGAGAATGCTCAAAAAGAAGGAACAGACAGACCTCAATGGATCATGGCAAGCTGTGTTAGAGAGCTTGAGAGGGATGGCCTGAGGAACAATTAAGCCTGGAAGACTGGCTGAACCAAGAGCTGTGCTAAGCAGAGTAATGTGGCATATTTATAGAGCAGGTTCATTGAAATCAAGAAAATTTTTTTAAAAAGCAAAAAGAACAATGTATTTTGTGGTTACACATCTGTGGCTAAACATTTGATAAACTTTGGAGATTTTGAGGAATAGGCAGATGGGGCTCTCCATTTTGCCAGGGTGGGTGAAGTTCAATCAGCCACAACAGGTGAGGCCAGTTTCCTGCTTTCTGTTACTTCCATCAGGCCTGGAGCAACTTGTAGTGCCAGAAATTATGGAAGTGCTCAAAAAAAAACAAGAAAAGATTGGGGATATATCAAAGGGACCCAGGTTCAAATGTGAAAGAATTCCCATTGAACAAAGCAGGAAATTTTTTGACCAAGAAAACATATCATATGGATTGAGATTGTAACTCAAAGTATAAACTAATATAGATAAGTTCATACTAAGTTTAACTGAGAAGTCAATGCAACTTCTAGAAGTAGCTACTAAAGAGGCATTCAAACATAATAAATACTGAAATGTTCAAAATGGATTGTCATATCTGTAAGGAAATAATGGATTACTCTATAATCGTGGGGGGAAATTTTAATTATATCATAACTTATATGATTTACATGCAGAACTGTTACATGCATCAAAGACCAAAAATGACATTAGAAAGCATCCTTCAAAAATTAGAAATCAAAACTTAAGTTTATGGCAAAGGGGAATATTTCTTGAAGAAGATACAAGATACAAAGTAGGAGTCAAAGATTAAAAGTCTGATTACACAGAAGCTAATAAATGCTGTTTGAAAATAAAGTTCAAGGATACCAAAAAAATGGAAGAACATATTTGCAATGTATCACTCAGAAAGAAACTGTATCCAAAATAGATTAAAAAACAACTTTTACTGACCTATAAAGGAGAGCGAAACTCACAAAAAAAATGTAAAATATAATTGCAGGTGCCATTGCTTGCCCAGGAAGGGAGGAGATACTGAGAAATGAGGTGGGAAAGCCCACCCACTTTCCTATCTTGTAGCGGGAAAGCAGTGGAAGTGAATGTTCCATGTCACCACAAAGGCTTCACATGAGAGAGAGGTGGGAGGTGATGGCTCTGAGCATATGGGGTTTGGGTGAGGCTCAGACATCCAGACAGGCCTAGAATTTCATGTTTCTCATGACACCCTCTTCACACACAGGGAAGCAGTAGGGTTGGGCCATTCCTAAGTATGTGTATTTACAACAAACTATAGTCCAAAGACTCAACTGTGTGAATCAAGGCTGTATTTTCTCTAAGGTAAATAAATTTCACTGAAAAAAAATTTTTTAAATTGAAGTGCAATGTTTAGAATTCAAAATATACTTGCAGTGTGTTATATATACAGTAAGTTTGTTTTTTTAAAAATGCTAATTTGCAAAGACTTTTAATAACCCAAATAGTCAAAATATCTCAGGCCAAGAAAATATCGCCATAATAGTTTCCACCGAAGCACTTCTATATTGTCACCAAATCTCCTCAGGCAAAGCACTGCTGAAATATACACACCCAGTGGTGGGTCCGTTAGCCAGTGTTTCCTAAACTTCAGTCATTTTCACATCAAACACCCTTCAATAGCATAGCCTCCTATTGGCATTGAAGCTTAATGTTTACTTTTGTTCTTGACTTAGCTACTTATAAAATTAAATTACCAGGTTTTCATAAGTTATTTTCATCTTAAATAAAACATAATATATCATTAACATAGGCTCCAATTTTGTGTCCATCCCCAGCATTACCTGGCCTTCACAGTTAACACATTCCCCGCATATGAGGAAGCATTAAATCACCAAATGCAACTGCTTGCTGAACCTATGCCCTTCTCAGTCCACCAGTCAGTTCCAAGTCAGATGAGGGTGGATTCTGTGTCTTCTCTGACATGGACGTTCTTCTCACTCCCAGTCCCTCTCCTCAGAAAAGGACTGGAGACCAGAAGGTCCTCAGGACATTCACTGGGACTCAGGGTCTGGGACACTGTCCCAGTGATTCAGAACAATTAACAAAGTGTTCTGAATCTGGAGCTCCATCATCTGCTGTCCACTGCTGAGAAGACCATTCTGAGGTGCCATCCTAGAAGATGGCTAGAAGGTGGAGGCTGAAGTGCAGCGCCAGCCTGGACAGGATTCATTTGATGGTGCTGCATGGAAGAATGAGATCAGCACCAGAGACAAGGGAATGTGACTTTATGGACACTTGGGTTGACCATTTAGGTCCAAGTTGAGTTTTACCATGGGGAGGTGAAGGTGGTTCCTAGTCCGAAGTCAGGCCTCTGAGTGCTCTGTGGGCTGCACTCTGGAAGGGAATGGGTCTCAATTTGGGGGGTGGATTCTGGCAAGTTCAGATTGAGATCCATGATGTCCTCTTGCTAGGGTCCTGAATACAGAGTTTGGAGTCCTGGCCCCATCTATGTGTGCTAGGCTGTGAGTTAGATTTAGTCCACTCCAGGACAAATGTCTTGTGTTTAAATGGGAGGTCATGGCACAGTCCAGGAATTTTGGAGGCAGACTGGAGAATATCAGGAGAGCATACATCAGGCCTGCTTCCTGTCAGCTTGGCAGTGAAGGTAGGATGCTGACAAAGTGACAGGATATGGGTGGAGAGATTCTGAACATCCATTTCCTGTCCCTTATTTTGTTCAAGAGATGAGAAGCTCATTTCAGTTACTTGGATAGGGGACCCTGCGGGTCAGGTGGAGCCCATGTCAGGTTCCTTTACAGTGGGCCAGTATATAAGAACAGGGTCTGGGGAGGATCTCTTAGTGGTGTGGACGAGCATCGACCTGCATGCCGATTGTGGGAGAGTACACACAGATAAATTATGTATTAGAAATTTGCACAGATATGTGGAAAATGAAAATGAACCAAATAAAAAGGCATGGATATATAAAACTGAATTTATCATGACAAGCATTCCAAATTGACAGATTAAATTGAAAATGTCCCCATCTGTGTGAAGGTCAGGAAAAAATGAATTATAATATCACCTGACACATTGTCCCCATCAAATTCCTAAATATAATGTTTATTAATTCAGTCTCTTATTAAACAAAGTGAAAAGCAATGAACCTGGAAACTAGGACCAGTTGATGCCAACCACATGCTTTCCCACATCACAGACACTGGCCTTCCTTAGGTCAGGTATCTTTCTCTGGATGCCTTAGGGTGAACAGTTTTATGACCTTGAACTGTAAACTTCTTACTTGATAAACCCCTTTATAAAAGTCAGCCCAATTCTGATATATTGCATTCCAGCAGCTTTCGCAAACCAAAATATACAGTTCCGTGTTTTATCCTCTAGCTCTCCTTCTAGTGACATATACATCTCTAAACATCCCATTTCAACCACAGGTGCACACATGATTTAATGTTGTTAATGACATTCATCATAATGTGCTACCATCACCTCCATCCATTTCCACTCATTAAATTCAACATCGTTAAAATTTCTGAACGTTAAGGAACCACTCCCCATCCCCTACCCTCATCCCAACTCCTGGTAACCTATACTCTAGATTTTTGACTCTATGAGTTTACTTATTATAACTAGCTCCTATTAGTGAGGTCATACAATATATTTGACATTTTGTGTCTGTCTTACTAAACTCAACATGCTAACCTCAAGGTACATCCATGCTTTTCTTCAGGATTTTATTCCTTCTTACAGCTGAATGACATTCCTTTATATGCATAAATCACATTTTTCTTATCCATTCATCAGTTGGTGGACTCTTGGGTTGTTTCTATCTTTTGACAATTGTGAATGATGCCACTGTGAAAATCAGTGTACAAAGTCTGTTCATGCCCCTGCTTTCAGTCCTTCTGAATGTATACCTAGTAGCAGGATTGCCAGTTCTTATGACAGTTCTAGACTTCCTAAGAAACTGCCAAACTGTGTTTCAAAGAGGTTGTACCATTTTACATCCCCACAAACAGTGACATCCCCTCCCCCAGTGAGAGGATGTGAGAGAGAGAAACCACATCCTCTCCATCACTTGTAGTTTTCTATCAGTTTCATAGTAGTCATTCTAGCAGGTGTGAAATTATATCTCATTGTGGCTTTGATTTGGATTTCCCTGATAGCTAGCGACATTGAGCATCTTTTCATGCATTTTTTAGCCATTTGTTTTCCTTTTTGGAAAAATGTCTATTCAAGTCTTTCACCCATTTTTAAATTAGGGTGTCTTTTTATTATTGAGTTGTAGGATTTCTATATATATTATGGCTAACATACTCTTACTAGATATGTGGTTCTAAATATTTTCACCCATTGAGTAGGTTGCCATTTCTCCTTTTTGAGAAAGAATTTTGATGTGTAAAAATGTTGATGAGGATGTCCAATTTATCTATTTTTTCCTTCATTGCTTATACTTTGGTTTTCAAGTCTAAGAAACCTCTGCCTACCACTAGATCCTTTTTAATCCAATTTTATTAAGCTATATTCACACACCATATAATCTCTCCAAAGTAGACAATCAGTGGCTCACAGTATCATCATATAGTTATGCATACATCACCATGCTTAACGTTAAAATATTTTCATTACTCCAAACAAATTTCAAATAAATAAGAACACCCAAAACATCCTGCAACCCTTATCCCCATATTATTTAATTATTTATGTTTTTGTCTTTATTTTATTATTTATCTGCTCATACACCACATAAACAGAGTATCAGTCACAAGGTTTTCACAATCACAGGGACACAGAAGAAAAAGTTACATAGTTATACAATCATCACCAAAAATCTAGTCTACTGGATTACAGTTCAACAGTTTCAGGTATTTCCATCAATTTTAATACACTAGAGACTAAATATGACTATCCATGTAGTACATAAGAGTAATCTCCAGAATGACATCTCTACTGTCTTTGAAATCTCATAGTCATTTCTTTCATCCCCTATGGTCAAGAAGGCTTTCTCAGTACCATGATGCCAGAGCAAGGCTCACCCCTTGGAATTATGTCCCATGTCACCAGGGAGATTTACACCCTGGTAATCATGTCCCATGTAGTGGGGGTGGGTAGTCAGTTTATTTCCAGAGTTGGTGTAGAGAAAGAGGCCACATCTGAGCAAGAAGAGGTTCTCTGGGGGTGACTCTTAGGCATAATTATAAATAGGCTTATAATTAAGCCTACATAATTATAAATAGGATTGCTTAATTTTAAGTAAGTTTCTCCTTTGCAGGAATAAGTTTCATCAGGGCAAGCCCCAAGATCCTTTGGTTATGGATAGACGGTTCTCCAGGCACAATTTGCTAAAGAGATTTTTCTGTACTGTTTGAGTGGACTTTAAATGCATGGGTGTTCTTCTGAACTCTCAATTCGATACCACTGATCATGACTTCTATCTGTATGCCAGTACCATATTGTTTGGACTACAGCAGCTTTGTAATATGCTTTCAACTCAGGCACTGTGAGTTCTCCAAATTCCCTCTTCTATTTCAAGGAGTGTTTGGCTACTTGTGGCCCATTGCCCTTTCAAATAAATTTGATGATTGGGTATTTTCTTTTGCAATTGTTGTAATCCTTTATTCTACTTTTAGACCAAAAAAGGCACTCACTGATGCCATTCATGTATTTCTACATGCATAGAAAAAATTCTCCACTTCAATGTCCCAATGAGTCCCAATGTCAACTTTCACAAAACAAGCTACTCTTCCCAAACAATACCACATTATTCCCCAATTCTCAAAAAATTTGGGATTTACTTTCTCAAAGCATAATTTTTATTTTTCCTTAAAAAGTATTAAATTTGTCCTTTCTCTCCATTATAACTGATACCTGCAAAAAACTTCTTCTCTGCCTTCACTGTGCTCTTTCTAATTTTCCATCTAAAATGCCCCTCTTTTTCCTCCCGTAATATAAAATTCAAGAACAAAACCCTTTTCAAATCCTATCCCATGAATCATGCTCTAACACCCAGCCCATGGTGATAATCTGTGACACTCTATTGGTCTTCTAGTTAGTAATGTTATATAATTCTGTGTTTATTTGATGTTGTTTTCCCAAATAACGTACCAGAGGGCAGAGAGAAAGAAGGCCAGGGAAAACGCTAGTCATATAAATGATTAATAGTCAATGGATGAAAATGCTTTCTACGATTGAAGTATTTGTACTCCAAACTGTTTTTTCAAGTCATCGTATTAAAAATTAAATGTGCTGTAAGGTAAATATGTCTTATATATTGTTTTTTAAATCTTACCGAAATTTAAGGCCTATGACTTACTTGGAAAAAATAATGAGTTTCTGTTTGCTTTAGTTTACCTAGTGTAATTAAGTACTTTTAGATGCATGTCTCATCTCTCGTCTAGCCTTTGTAAAAACATCCCTGTATCAATAGTTAGGCAAAGTATTTTTTTTCTTAATTATATGGTTAACATTTATTGCCTGTTCCATAAAGAGTAACAAAAAGATATGTTCAACAACTGATAAACCATTTGAAAATAATTTTGTTGTTTTTTTTAACCAATTCAGGAAATAACTTCTGAGCTATAAAAAACAGTTTAAGAGAAAGAGTACAGATTCTCTCAAAGGAAGGGTGTAGTTGTCCATGATTAGATAGCACCTAACCTCACTTATCCCTAAGGAAGGTTGTAGCTGCTGGTGTTTACGTGTCATCTAACATGCCCAATTATTCCTAGTCTCCTTTTCATTCCCAGGTTCAAGTCCAGTTTCTCTGTTTCTCTGAATTCCTGACTTTCCAATCTACCAAACATAAACCTGAATTCAATCCAACTAAAGACATTAACTTCTCTAGGTTTTCAGGGCTCATTGTGTTAGCAATCTAAATAGGCTTGAGATAAGTATCAAGTTTATATAACATCAGTTAATAAAATAAGTGGACACAAGAATTCTTTGTCCCAGTATAGGTCAGTAACTATTTGCAACTTGGTTTAGCAAGTCTGGGGAAATGGAAATGCATTTCACTAGGAGTATTTATTAGCTTCTAAAAGAAATCTCAGAAAACAGCATCTTTGTAATTGATGTGTCAGTAAATCTAACTATAAACTAGTGTAGTATTTCTAATTTTTAGTCACCTGAAGTATGCCTCCCTGATTCTGTGACATTCTTTGGAAGACATAGTGATTATATGCATAATATCTGTAGGCTTCATGTACACGATCTCCAAATGGTTGCCTTCTCTGACCATCAAAAAAGAAATCCAAATAATAATATGCGGAACCAGAGTGTCCATTTTCAACATTAAAAGTAACTTCCGTTAAAAATGACTGAGAAGAGCCGCATTCCCTAGGGACACCTGCTAGACTCCTGGCGAGGTAAAAAGGTGCAGTACTCTGTCGCCTCCTCTTCTTTCATGAGGTGCTCTGTGAATTGGAGTTGTCAGGAAACTCTGGTTTCTTTAAACAACTCCATCTCCAGAAGCTGAAAGGCATTAGGGCTTGGAATTCGCCTTGGAGTGGTGGACCGTGGCGGACAAATGAGGGCCTGAGGTGCCGCAGCAGAGCCGACGTCTCCTACTTCACGTGCTTCCCCCGCACATGGGACACGTCGTTCCAGCATCCTCCTAGACGAGGCCCGAGGCCGACCAAACTGCCTCCTAGAGCTCTGTCGCTGCTCCTGCCTTCTCCGACTTCACCACAGCCAGCCCCGCCACCTCCTGCCCTCCCGCGCCGTCGCCGCAGCCTCTCCATGCCAGGGGTCGCCGAGGGGATTGCCGCAAACGCGCCCACCGCGCCCACCACCGACACTTTCCTCCCGGGCGTCTGGCTGCACCGCGACGCTTCCCGGAGTGCCGTGAAGACAGTTCATGGAAGCCAGGCCACTGACCGCTACCCCAACCAGCGCCGCCACCGCCTCCTACGGCTAGCGTACTTTCCCCACTGCCCGATCCCTGGGTTTTCCATTTATTCAGATTACACTGTTGGAATTTTGCTCGGGATCACGTTGAATGTATATGTCAATAGGGTAGAATTGATATCCAGCTATAGTTAGCCTTCTGATCCTTGGACGCAGATCATCCTTCCATTCAATTAGGTCAATAGGGACCTCTTTTATAGGACTCCAATAAACTTCTTAAGACCTACCCAAATAGGTGGAGATATGTCATTCCTAATCCAGTTTAACAACCACTCTTGATTAAATCACATCTCCAGGGAGATGATCTGATTACAGTTTCAAACAAACAGTACTGAATAGGGATTAGAAGAAGTGGCTGCCTTTACAAAATGGTATTAGGATTAAAACATGGCTTTTCTACGGTCCATACATCATTTCAAACTGGCACAGTCTCCTTCAAGCCCCTCTCTCTGGTCTTTTCTTTTCAGCCTGAAGGCCTCCCTTTAGTATTTTCTGTAGGACTGGACTCTCTCAAATTCTGTTTAACTGAATATTTAAACCTCTCCCTCACTTACAAAGGACACTTGCTGGATATAGGATCCTGAGATGGCACTTCTTCTCTTTCAGGACCATAAATATGTCATACTGCTGTCTTCTCGCCTCCATGGTCTCTGATGTGAAGTTGGCCCTTAATTTTATTGTGGTTCCCTTGTAAGTGACAAGTAGCTTTTCTCTTGCTGGTTTCAGAATTCTCTCTTTATCTTTTGTAGTTCCCATTCTCATTAGTACATGTTGCAGAGTTGGCCTATTCAGGTCTATTCCATTTGGAGTATGCTGCACTTCCCGAACTTGTATTCTTATGTCTTTCATAAGACGACATTTTCAGCCATTATCTCCTTGATTATTCTTTCTGTCCCTTTTTCCTTCTCTTCTTCTCCTGAGACACCCATGACCTGTATGTTTTCATGCTTCATGTTATCATTCAATTCCTCAAAATATTGAGACCTTGATGTAATTTTTCCATTCTTTTCTCTATCTGCTGTTTTTGTCTGTTCATATTTGGATTTCTTGTCTTCTGGATTGATGATCTATCTTATGCCTGTTCGTATCTGCTGTTGTATGCCTCTAGTATATTTTCAGTCTTTTCTATTGTGATTTTCATTTCCATAAGATATGATATTTTTCTTTGCATGCTTTCATATTCTTCTTTGTGCTCACCCAGTGTCTTCCTAATACATTTTATCTGTTTTACCATATTGTACTTCTTCTCCTTGAATTGGTTTAGGGGATTTGATGGAAAATCTTTGATTAATTGTCCCAAATTCTGTATCTCCTCCAACTTTTTAATTTATTCCACTTGGCTGGGCTATATATTCTTGTATCTTTGTATGTCTTGTAATTTTTTTTTGCTGTTCTGCAGGCATCTGATTATCTTCATGAGATTATTCTAAAGTTCAAGTTTCCTCTCATCTAAGATTTTTTTGTTGTTTGGATTCATAGTAAAACTCCTACTTGCCATTTGCTTTGTCTATATTACCCAGCCAAATCAGGACCAGGGTCCCATGCAGGGGGTGCAAACCAGTTTCAAATGGTGGTGGGAAAAGGATCACCGAAGTCTCTTACCAAGACTGTACTTTCCCATCCTACCCAGTAGATGGCAGTCTTTAGCATTTTATTCCCCATGGCCCTGTAAGTTATTTTTAATACGTCCCCTCTGATATCAGTAGGGTGGAAATAAACTGTGCTAAGGAGCCTGTCCAAAAAGGACCAATACTATAGGACCCAGAGGTTCAATTTTGCAGGCCAACAATTTTATCAAAACTGTGCCATCTTAACTTCACTGTAAGAAAAAGGGCTTCCCTGCCTCTCCTAGTTGGAATCAGGCAGCAGGGAAAGAACTGGCTGAACAGATACTGCTGGGCTCTTGTGTGGGAGACAGGCAGGGGCACTGCCACTGACCAAATCACTCTCTGCAATTTCTCCATCACAGTTTCTCCATTTCTTCATCCAACTCTACTTGTATATAGTATGGTCCTCCCCTACCACCTGAGTCCCATAACAGATCCTGGGGACAGCATTTGCCTGTTCTCTAGCTGATTTTGTTGGAGGTGTGCATTCTGGTGCTCCTTTTTCCACCATCTTATGACTATTTTTATATTTTATTAATATGCTGTGTGTTTGATATAATTTATTTAACATGTTTTCAATTGTGCATAGATATGAAACCTTTCTCTAGTACTTGGCACAATCTGTGGAACATACCAGTATCAAAATCCTCTTTGATTTATAAATCTCAGTTGGGTGTATTGGAGTGGCTGGAGGGAAGTACCTGAAACTGGTGAACTGTGTTCCAGTAGCCTTGATTCTTGAAGACTACTGTGTAATGACATAGATTCTACAATGTGACTGTGTGATTGTGAAAACCTTGTGTCTGATGTTCCTTGTATCCAGGGTATGAACAGATGAGTAAAAAACATGAGAATAAAAAATAAGTAATAGGGGAATTAAAGGTTAAAAAAAGGGTAGATTAAAATACAGGTGGTCAATGAGAGGGAGGGGTAAGAAGTATGGGATATATGAGTTTTATCTTTTTCTTTTATTTCTAAGGTGATGCAAATGTTCTAAGAAATAACCATGGTGATGAATAAACAACTATGTGATGGTATTGTGAGCCATTGATTGTACACTATGTATGGACTGTATGTGTGTGAAGATTTATTTCTCTATAAAAATGTTTTTTAAAACTCAGTTGGAATTTTCACTTTCCCTTCAATATCCATGATTTATCACTATAAATGTAATGAAAAATACTAATGGATTTTTAAATGTTGAAATATACTTGAATTCCATATGTAATCTGACCTGGATTGTCATACATTATTTTATATTGCTATTCAATCTGTGAGCCATATTTTATACATCATATAAAGAGGTTTCCAACTGAAGGGCATTTGAGGATCTTTCAGCAGTCCTGGATTAAGTATATAACCTTTGTGTTGTGTGGTAGTTAGATTCAGGTGTCAAGTTGGCTAGGTGAAGGTGCCTAGTTATATTGCTCTGGACATGAGTCAATGGCATGTGAACCCCATCTGTTGCTGATTACATCTGCAGTCGGCTAGGAGATGTGCCTGCTGCAAAGAATGATGTTTGACTTAATCGGCTGGTGCTCAAATGAGAGAGCTCAATGTAGCACAGCCCAAGCATCTCAGCATAACTCATTTCAGCACTCACAGCTCAGCCCAGATCTTAGGAGATGCAGAAAGGAATCACCCTGGGGAAAGTTGTTGGAACCCAGAGGCCTGGAGAGAAGGTCAGCAGAGATTGCCCTGTGCCTACCCACACAAGAAAAAGCCTCAGTTGAATGTTAGCTGCCTTTTCTCTGAAGAACTATATGTTAACTAAATAAATCCCCTTTTATTGAAAGCCAATCCAACTCTGGTGTGTTGCATTGCAGCAGCTAGCAAACTAGAACAGCTTGTTTTAGCATCAATATTTTATTTGATTTATACAAGTCATTGGGAAATGTTACTTTTTCTGTGCTCTTGAATTAAATAAATAGCAATGTTTTATGTGATACCTAAAAGAATGGCAGAAACTACCAAATAAACAATTGATCCTGGTGTTTTTCATTTTGAGTGGCACAATGGTATTACATAAATCATTATTGCCTCCTGTTCCTTTATTGATTTTGTTCTGTTTAGATTCCTATTTTTATTAAATTCCAAATTGGTAAAGTATATTTTTTTCCTAGAGAATGTCCACTTCCCTTAAGTTTCTTAGTCATCTTGAATTAAGTTGTTAAATGAGGCAACTGTTTACTCATATCAGCTATTGATACCATGTTCTTGCTTTCACATTAATCAAATTGAATACTCTCTTCATTTATTTTGTGTGATCCATTTATTTGGTCATAAATTAAATGGTGATTGTACTTTGTGGTCTGAGGAATAACAAACAATTGGATGGTCAATATAAGAACTTTACAGAGAGCATAGAATGCAAGGAGATACATGAGCATATATGCCTGTTATTCACTGCTCAGAATTCAGCACTTCTTGATCACTTAGGTGAGAACTTGTCACATAAGATGACAAGAAATTGTCCTTGAAGATGCATGGTAGAAACTTTTAATCATTTCTAGGGGTTGAAGACTATGAAGAAAATTTTCAGAACTATTCATGGCTTTCCCAAGTGTAGGCTGTCATTGCCACTACAGGGGAATTGATAGTTCTGTGTGGAGATGAGGTCACAAAATCACTAACTCATATCTCACCATCTAGCTGCCTCCTTCTCACACTCACTGGGCTGTAGGACTGTCACACTGAGCCCACCATCCTGGCAGCAGCAAGACTCAAGTGAGTATTTTGTATTGCTGGCTAATAGACAGAGTCTGTAAGGACAGGAGACTTAACAGGACATTGGGCAGGTGCTCACATGTGGAAAAGTGATTCTCCTGCAGTGGAAACTATCTCAGCACAAATCCACAAAAGAGTTATGAATAACTCCAGAGAAATACGCTGTTTGTGCAGAGAGACTGGAAGTTTCCACCCTATACAACAACACTTGACTGCTAATGTAATTGAATGAAACCCTGACTGACAGTGGTTCTTGGTATATTAGCCAAGTGTTATAAAATCTGAATTTTAAGGTACTTAAGGGTTGTAAAATTAGTTATTAATTGATTTACTGTGATGTGCTAAAATCACAGACAATAATTCAGAAGGCAATAATGATTTATGTAAAACCACTGTGCCGGTGATAATGAATAAAAAAGACCAAAGCAATGGTCTCAGCAGAAACAGTGTCTAGCAGCAATGGCTAAAATATTTGGCAACATGGGTGTGGTAGTTAGGTTCAGGTGTCAATGGTTCCTAGTTCTGTTGCTGTGGATTTGAAACATTAACTTGTGAAACTCATCTATGACTGATTACATCTGCAGTCTCTAAGGGGAGTACCTTCCACAATGAGTGATGTTTCATTTAATTCATGAGAAGCTTAAAAGAGAAACTCAGTGCAGCAGAGCCCAAGCAGCTCAGCATGCCTCATGTCAGCACTCGCAGCTCATCCCAGACCTTTGGAGATGCAGAAAGGTATCATCCCAAGGAAAGCTGTTGGAACCCAGAAGCCTGGAGAGAAGGCCAGCAGAGATTCCCTTGTGCCTTCCCATGTAAGAAAGAACTTAAAGTGAAAGTGAGCCGCCTTTCCTCTGAAGAACTATACATTTTTAACTAAATAAACCCCCTTTTATTAAAAACCAATACCATGAAAAATCACATGATTATCTCAATTGATGCAGAGAAGGCATTTGACAAGATTCAACATCCTTTCCTGTTGAAAACACTTCAAAGGATAGGAATACAAGGGAACTTCCTTAAAATGATAAAGGGAATATATGAAAAACCCACAGCTAATATCATCCTCAATGGGGAAAAACTGAAAACTTTCCCCCTAAGATTAGGAACAAGACAAGGATGTCCAC